>JAQQSJ010000730.1:0-14843 GCA_028644305.1 Xerus rutilus
TCCATTTTCTTTCAGAGCTTGGTATATGTTGTTCCATGATCTCCTGGCTTTTATGGTCTTGGTTGAAAAATCTACTGAGATTCGAATTGGTCTCCCCCTATATGTAATCTGATTCCTTTCTCTTTCAGCCTTTAAAATTCTATCCTTATTCCATATGCTGTGCATTTTCATTATAATGTGCCTTGGTGTAGATCTGTTGTAACTTTGTATATTCGGTGTCCTGTAAGCCTCTTGTATTTGATTTTCTAATTCATTCTTCATGTTTGGAAAATTTTCTGATATTATTTCATTGAAGACTGTTCATTCCTTTGGTTTTAAATTCTGTGCCTTCCTCTATCCCAATAAATCTTATATTTGGTCTTTTGATGCTATACCATAATTTTTGAGTGTCCTGTTAGTGGTTTCTTACCATGTTCACTGTGTAGTCAACTTTATTTTCAAGATTGTATATTTTGTTTTCATTATCTGAGGTTCTGTCTTCCAAGTGATCTAGTCTGTTGGTGATGCTTTCTATTGAGTTTTTTATTTGGTTTATTGTTTCCTTCATTTCAAGAATATCTGATTGTTTTTTTCCCCCACAATCTCTAGCTCTTTCTTGAAGTAATATTTTGCTCCCTGTACTTTCTCCCTTATCTCTTTGTTGGTGTGATAAATGGTTGCCTTTATTTGCTCTTATATCTCTTTGTTGGAGTAATCAATTTTTGCCTGTATTTGCTCACTTCAGTCATTCTTTAATTCGCAGATCATTTTAATTACATACATTCTGAATTCTTTCTCTACCCATCTCATCAACTGCACTGTCAATGGATTCTATTATTTTAGTGTCTTCATTTGTTTGGGACATTTTCTTCCCTTGTTTTTTAGGTTGATTATGTGTCTTCCTTTCTTGCAGTGTGGATCTGATGTATTGTGGTTTCTATCCTATAATCTTGTAGTGACCCTACAGGTTACCTATACCTCACCTTTGAGTTCACTTCCAGTCCCCAGCAGGTGTCCCCAGATGGATGCTACTACAACTAAAGATGGTGGCAGCATTAGCAGAGGTAACTCAAGATAGCAGTGAGGTGGCCCAAGATGGTTGCAACCACTTTCAGAGATGGGGCTGAAAGGGTGAGACTTATAATGGCTTTGGGCTGACTGGAGATGCAGCGCTGTGGCATGCTGAGTTGTAGCAGGCCACTGCCTTCAGGCCCTGTCTTGCTCTGAAGTGGAGGCTGCTACATGGGGAGGGCTATGGTGATGGCTGCAGTATCCCAAGATGGATTTGGGAAAGGAGCGACAGTGTGGATCTCAACTCTGCAGGGGTGGGCCTGGGCCTGGGCTCTCATACAGGTCTGAAGGGGCAGTCCTGGGCCTGACCTTGGCCTGGGCTCCTGCAGGGATCCCCAGAGGCGGTCCTAGGCCTGGGCCTGGGCTCCTGCAGGTCAGCAGGGGGCTCTGGTGTGGATTGGTGGAGGCAGTTTTGGGCCTGACCAAGGCCTGGGCTCCCCCAGACAATAAATATTGTAGGTTTTGGGCTGGGATTGTAGCTCTGCAGTAGAGCGCTTGCCTCGCATGTGTGAGGCCGAGTTCGGTCCTCAGCACCACATACAAAGCAATAAAAAAATAAAGACATTGTGTCCATCTACAACTAAACAAAAAATATAAAAAAAATTAAAAAAATATTTTAGGTTTTGCAGGCCCTATGGTTCCTATCACCACCATTCAAGTCTGCTGTCATGTGGGAAACATAAATGAAGGTAGCTGAGTGCCAATAAAACTTTATTTATAAAAAAAAGCAGCAGGCTGGCTTTGGCCCTTTGGCCTCAGTGGGTGGTAGATAGTTAAAGGGAATCTGACCCATCCCTGGGCCCAGAGAAAGTGATGGCAGAAGTAAGAGAAGTGGAAGGAGTCTGTGGACCAGGTTGCGTAGGAGACCAATAGGGTTGGGTTTTAATTTATTGACACCTCCCCCACCCCATCTTAGCAGCACAGTTTTATTTATTTTTATTTTGTTTGTGTCCTCAGTTCCTGCAAAAGTTGCCTGATGTGGACTGGGAACTCCCAAAATATTTGTTGGATAAATTTTATTCATTTATTTATTTTTATTCTTTATTTTATTTGTTCTTTTTATGTATATGTGACAGTAGAGTCTATTTGGACATAATATACATACATGGAGTATAACTTATTCTAATTAGGGTCCTATTCTTGTGGTTGTGTAAGATTGTTGGATGAATTTTAAATGAGTAAAACTCTTACCTAGCAGGATTGACTGAACATTTAGTACCTCGGTGATCCTGGGCATGTAAAATCAAACAGCAAACAAACAAGCAAAGAAAAGGAAAAAAAAAAGAAACGACAATACTGTTTTAGTGTTGTGAATCTCAATAAGAAAAAATGAGCATACAAGAGAGGAAATAAAATCTATCTTCTCAATTTTAAGGCCATTGCAAGTGAGCCTCGCTTTTCCTCACCTCTGCATCCTGTGCTGCCCCGGAATGTCACATGGGAAAGTTCCCTTCTGCTGGGGAAGTAGGAAAGTACCCCGATCTTTTCAGGTAGAATAAAAGACTCTTGGTCTTTTGGGCAAAACACAGATGGAGATGAGAGAAGAAAGTCCCCTGGATCGCTTCGGGATTAATTTATTCGAAAAGAAAATAATAAAAGGTACTCATCTTGTGAAAAGTCTTGTGACGAAAATGAAGGAAAACCACAGAACCAAGTTGGAGGCAGAGTTGGTCAGCCCTTCAGAAGATGTGCCACAGGAAGCAGACAGAAACTTTAGAGGAGGGGCTGCCCAGCCTGGCCAGAGATTTAATGAGGACAGTCCTGTTAGGCACTTGGACCTTGAAGAAATGATAAGAGGATGCCTGGTAATCCCAGAGACTGGGGAGGCTGAGGCAGGAGGGTCACAATTTTGAGGCCAGCCTCAGCAATTTAGTGAGATCCTGTCTCAAAAAGAAAGAAAGAAAGAAAGAAAGGGCTGGGGATGTAGTTCAGAGGTAGAGTGCCTCTGAGTTCAATCCCTAGTATGGGGGCGAGGGGTGGGGGAAATGGAGTGGATGAGTTGGAAGGCTTAGGAAGAATAAGAAACAACTCTGTGATGTGTTGGAAGCAAAGACTCTCCCACAGTCGTCCTTATCTGTGTGCTTCAGGTCTTGGATCCTTTTTAGTCTGGTAGTAATATCTGGCCCCTGTTTTCTTTCTGTTAGGATTTTATGCATCTTTGACCTTCATTTTACTTTTAATTTCCTGCTGGTATTGTTTTAGGTGGTTTGTTACCAACCTCTTATTGGATTTTAAATTTTGACCCAGTTTTCATTTTCATTTTTTAATTGAAAAATTTTGCACCTCATGGAAATGTGTTCATTCTACATTGTATAGAAAAACATTACAGGTTACAAAAGGCAGCATATTTAGTATCAGCTCACATATGTAGAATCAAATTCCAAATTTTGGTACAAACACACACACATTTCAAAAACTGAACCATGCTTATTTCTGTATGGTGTGAAGTTTTGTTTTTATTTTGCTTTTTGTTTGTGTGTATATTTTAATGACCATGTTTCTTTTTTTCTGTACTGGGAATTGAACTCAGAGATGCTTTACCACTGAGCTATATCCCTAGCCCTTTTATTTTTTATTTTGTGACAGCATCTCACTAAGTTGCTCAGGGTCTTGCTAATTTTGCTATGGCTGGCCTATAACCTTGAATCCTCCTGAGACAGCTTTCCAAATTGCTAGGATTATAAGCATGGGTGCCCCATTGTGTCCAGCATAATGAATATGTTTCCTACACGTAATGAATTGAAGATTTTTTTTTGGTAAGGAACAGTCAATCAAGAAATAATTTGCAACTAGATTATAAAGGCAATTGGGGTATCTAAACTTGATGCCTATAGTTTTTGATGAAAGAACTTTAAAAAAGAAATGTAACCCTCAAACTATCTGTGCATTTCTTAGCCAGAGGAATAAAACTGGCAATCATTACAGATAAAAACAAACAATGTCACCCTGTATCCTCCCTACACAGATCTCAGTAGCTAGAAGTTTGAGGGTGGAACCAGGTCCTTCAGCCCAATCCTAACAGTTGGGCAGGGAATGAAAGATGATCATTAAATCTTCACTGGACATTTCACAGAAATATCTTCTGCATGTGCATCAAATCCAATCCTTCCCGCACCCTTTTTTAGTTCCATCAATAAAACCTTTTTGGAGGCCATGCTGTTAGGTTATATAGTGCTATGTTTAATGTATTGTGTGGACCAAGTTTTTATGTCTGTTTGTTGCAAAAGGAAAGCAAGTACCTTGCCCTTTTCAGGTTTGTTTTAAAAGACGAATATTCCTGAGCACAGAGGGCACATGTCAGCATAAACAGAGGGGAAAGAGGTTAGCAGGAGACAGAGGAGGAAAGCCTTGTAGGAGCTCAGAGCCTGCTACCCCAAAATATGATACCTTGGCAATTGAGAAAATGGCAAAAGTGAGGTCACTTCAAACGACCATATGCCTTTCTCCCTTGAAGCATGGTCACAGCAATTCTCTGACCTACCTTGCCTGAAAGCATGCCACAAGACCTTTATTCCAGAGGGGTCCTGGCTATTCACAGAGGCAAAAAAGAATGTGAACAAATAAGTCTAGCTAAGATCCCCCAGCTCGTCATCATTAGGTCATAGTCCTTCTGTCCAGTCATCTTTCAACATGACTCTTCATTCTTCATCAAACCTAAGCCTAAAAAGACACAGCTTTCCTTTTGGATCTCCCTTTTTCCTTTCCTCCCTTCTTTCTTTTTGAGAAAATAATCATATATTTTAGCGTACTGGTGATATGTGGTTGCATAAAAAACCACCCCAGTGTTTCATGGTCTAAAACAGTGGTGCTCATTATTGATCATAAGTATATGAACTGACAATTCTGTTATTTTGGATTGGGTCTCCATTTCTGAGAGCTTTTGTGTTATGTAAAACTTTGGTTAAATAAATTTGTAATACTTTTTCCTTGTAAATCAGTCTTTTGTAATAAGAGTGTCAGTCTTGAACCTTGAGATGGGTGAGGAGAAGGTACGACTTTTTCTCCCTACAGCTTTCACCGGTCAGCCACACTGTGTGTGTGCATGAGAGGCAGAGAGAGATTGATGCTTTTCCAAGGCTTTCTAAAATCAGATCTTCTGGAAATAGAAATCCATTGAGTCTTTTGGTGATTATTGCTTCATTAGGGGTTGGTTTATCAGATTCTTTGTTCTGCTGCAGAATAAAGCAGCAACCATTTATTGATGGGTGACTATGGGCAGGCACTTTGCTAAATACTCTGCATTTTTCCACTTTCATCCTCCCTCGACACTCAGTAAAGTGGTATTATTTCCTCTATTTTATAGGAGAACTGAGGCTTAGGGAAGCTAAATAATCTGCTGAGATCACTCAGTGAAAAGTTGGAGGATCTGGGGTGAGACAAGAAGAGGCACTTCCCACAGTGTAGGGAGGGCAACTCTGCTTTGTGCAAGCGCAGAGTCCACAAGGTGTGACCCGGAGGGGAGGTCTCAAGTTTTGCATCCTGGGCGCCTTGCTTGCTGCCTCCTCAGCTCAGTAATTGTACTCAGGGCTTCCTGAATCCAAAGCGTAAGCTCCTAAGCTTTGTACCATAGCCCAAATGGAACATTCTGGATAGAGATGCCAAGAGCGAAGAGGTGGAGGCTGGAAAACAAGGCAGAGCAGTGGTGTCTAGACTTTCCTGCTTATGTAGCCCCAGATAGGTTTAAAAGCTGTGTGTTTCTTGTATATTTTAAAGTTGATTGCTTAACGCTTTCAACTTACATTTACATAGTTGCAAGGATACCATTTCCACTTTTGCTTTATTTGAAATAAAATGATAGGTCATTCTTAATGTATTCAGTGGAGCCTAAATAGCTGCAGTAAGAAAGACCTGGGCAGATAGGAGGACATTTCATGTCATCTCCTTCTTAAACTCTTTGAAACATATTTGTTCCATTTGTCAGTAGTTTTTTTTTGTTTTGTTTTTGCTTTGCCTTAGCCTCCTGAGCAGCTGGGATTATAGGCCTGCCACCATGGTGCCCAGCTTTTCAGTAGAATTTTATCCCATGTATTCTACACTTGAAAGTCTTAAATATATTTCTGGAACAAAAATATACATATAAATTGAAATTTTTAAATTTCCTTTGACTATAGGATCCATAACATTTAAGGATTTTCTTCTGGATTGAGTTATCACAATTATTAGTAGTACTCAATTGGTCCTCAATATCATTATATTACAAATGCTAATAGTTACTAAATATAAAAATAAAATACTATTAGGAGTGCACCTCTTAATGAGATAGATCCAGCATTTAAAAAGTTAATTCCCGTATTCATGGTGAGGAAGAGATGGGATCCAATTCCAATTCTCCATTGGAGAATCTGTCATCTGTCATGTTAATAGATATGTTGAGAAACTTTGTTCACTCAGATAAGGAGATAGAAATGAGGAGTTATATATCTTCTCAGATACAGTCATGTGTCATGTAGGGATATAGAAGGGACTATGCAGGCAGGAGATAGAGAGTTCAAAGCCAATCTCAGCAAAGGTGAGATGCTAAGCAACTCAGTGAGACCCTGTCTCTAAATAAAATACAAAATAGGACTGGGGATGTGGCTCAGTGGCCCAGTGCCCCTGAGTTTAATCCCCATTACCAAAAAGCAAAAACAAAACAACAAAAACTACTGACAAATGGAACTATGCAGTATGCTGGTGGTCCCCTAATACTATGTCATCTAGTGACATAGTGGTCACCTTAGTTTGTGAAAATACACTCTGGTGTTCACACAAGGATGGAATCACCTAATGTCATGTTTCTTAGAACTTATCCCTGTCCTTATGTGATTAATGATTATATATCCTAATAAGTCACAGTAATCTATGAAAAATTTAAATGATTTATCAGCTCTTCCTTCAAAAGAATTGGAAGCCACCTGACTTGTAAGAGGATTTGTCACCCAGTCATTAGATTCATTCACACTTTGAACCCTACATTGACATTGGCTAAGGCCTGGACATAAATTCATTAAATAACAAAGTTCTTAAGTTGTCTTTCAGGAGAAGCCTACAGAATCTGCTTGAGGACAGGTTAGAACCAGCTTTTCAAGAATGGATTTCCAGAAGCAGCCAGCTCAGCAGGATAGAAGTTGAACTGAGTGTCAGAGGTTCAAAATCTCAACCACCCCTCACCTGCTATACTTCCCCTCACCTCTGCCCCACATGATAACTCCCTGAAGAGAAACATGCCACCTATGAAAGGGCCATTTACATCTGTGCAAAGAGAACCCTAAAGCTCCCCCTTCTTGCCATTCAGTCAGTAATTTCTTCCCTTTCTCTTCCTTTAAATCTTCCACATCCATAACTGATAGGGAGGCAGGTTTGAGCTGCTCTTTAAGCTCCTGGACTCCTTGCAAGTTGACTCTGTGCAAAAAAGAAAATCTTTTGTTTTTGCACAAACCTGGTGCCATAGGAATATTGGTTTCTGTGCATGGCAGGCAGCCAGCCTTGTTATCAACACCACAATTTCAAACTCTTTTCATAATCCCTGAGGCAATACACTATCTGGTAAGTCTTGATACAGGAGATGAGTGCCTCCCTTTTTTTTCAGGTGGGGACGGATGCCTGTGAAAGGGGAGATGGGAACAAAAATCTTCACGATATCTGGACCATGGACTCTTCCCCAGCCCATATAAATGTAAGAATCTGGAAACAGATTTCTGTAATGCTATCTGTGCCCATTTTGAGGACCATTGGAGTAGGGTATTATGGACATTAGTGAAAAAAGGGATAAGAACTCTTTTGAAGGATGAGAAGGAGGAGGCTAGGAGCAGGATGCAGAGAAAGCAGTGCGGAGGAGGAAGGCAGCATCAGTGAAGGGAAATTCAGGAAAACTGAAGGACACAACAGAGCTAATTCGATTTCATTGTGGCTGGCCTCTCATGTGTTCCAAATCAGGCACTTCCCCATGCTTACCAACACACAATTTAGAATCCAGTGTATCTTGTACACAGAAAATGAACCCAAAGCAGGCGCTTTCGTTGTGGGACCGAGCTGGAAAGACTGATTTCATTCAGGGCTTCAATCAAGAAAGGAATTAAGAGTAAGATTAAAGGGGCTAGGATTATAGCTCAGTGGTAGAGCGCTTGCCTTGCATGAATGAGGCACTAGGTTCGATTCTCAGCACCATATAAAAATAAGTAAATAAAGATATTATGTCCACCTACAACTAAAAAAAATTTAAAAAAAAATAGATTAAGATTAAAAAGAGAAGTTTCCAAAAAAGGTCAAGGTTAGAATATAGAAAAGTTAATCTGGAAGGAAAGAGGACTTGAGGTCAAAACTGGGTAGGCTGCTCTCTGCCCCTGGTTCCATCCTGAACAAGGATTTAGCTCACATGTTGCTTACTATTCTCAAATTAAACCAAAGTGTCTTCAGAGCAGGAATCATGTGTTTAGGTTCTCTTTCAACCAGAGTATATTGTCTCTGCACTTTTAAAACTGCTAAAGTTCTTTATTTTGTGTGTAACACATGTGAACAATTCTAGTGTCATTTACAAATAAGCTTTTTCTCTTATCAGTCTATTCATCTGCAAATTGACAGGTCTGTATTCATTCAGGTAAATGTTTGCTGTCTGACTGACATTGTTACCCATGTAATTCAAAATCATCTAAACTTGGATTAGGTTCTTTAGGTGGAAAATCACTTAAGTTAGTGTTTAGAGTTAATCTTTGAATGAGCTGGGAAGTAAAACAAAATTAATTTTTAAAATTTTGCTTGAATTGAAAGTTCATAAAGTTCTATTGTCTTATTTTGAGTACATAATCATTTATTTAAAATACATTATTTACTTATTAAAATTGGGGGGGTGCTAGGGATTGAACCCAGGGGCACTTTACCACTGAGCTATATCTCTAGTCCTTTTTATTTTGAGACAGGCCTTGCTAAATTGCTGAGGGCCTCACTAAGTTGACAAAGCTGGCTTGGATTCTGCAATCCTCCTGCCTTAGCCTGCAGGGTTGCTGGGAGTCACAAGTGTACACCACCCTACCCTGCTTGAATATATTATTTTAAAATTGAAGAAAATATTTGAAAATTTCTTACTTTTTAGCATAGGTTTTAAGTGTGTTCTGTGGAATTAAGTCATTCACTTACCTATTTGTAGGAAGTCTGCTTTCTAATTATCATACACGTGTATGTATCTCATCATTAGCACATATCTTTATTAAAACAGAAGCAAAGTTATAGTCACATAATTATAGAATAATCTCATGTATATGCTATCTATTTAAATGTGAAGTCAAAGAAGCCATGGGAGACAAAGCTGTCCCTTTTCAAATGTTCCTGACTGAGGTCAACCAGATTATATTCCAAACTTATCAGCAGAACTATGAATTCATAAAGAGAAGTAAGTGGAAGAGGGTTTCTACTGTGGCTTGACTTTCATTATTTTAATGACTTTTTTCTTTCCCTCCCAAAATACAACTCATTAGCAAATGCCACCTAACTGGTACTTCCTTTGTGACTTCCCAGCTGTCATTGTTATGCATTCATTAGACCCCAAGTGCTCTTCTGGGTATTTCTGGGAAGCTATTCATCTGCTTTAGCTAAACAAATGGAGCTGCATAAGCTGTTAAAATACAATACTATAGTTATTTGTTTTTGCATCTTCAAGTTGCACCTAAATGAAAGGTTTGGGCTAATTGGTTCTAGGAATAGTATCAAAAGCAGTCCTAGAGACTTTCTCCCCATAATTTGGTGGAATACTTGCACTTTGGGGCCCCAGCCAACCTCACAAGGAAGAGTGTCTTGGTTTGGCTGTTTGTGCTTATCTCGACCAGCTCAGTGGTTGTGGGCAGTGGGCTGGGTGGTGAGGAACTGAGGACGAGAAAAGTTAATTATAGCGCTGTGCCTGCAGACCCAAGCACTGGGAGGAGGTGACTGGGGGAGAGTGAGAAGCCAGGACCCCACTAGCTGCCTGGGCCTGCGACCAGGGTAGGCATGCAGGGCCTCATTTCCAATTTCTGTAGTTGCCCTCTTATAATTCTGATTTATCTTTGAATTTGTGTGTTTTAAGTGAAGTCTGAATGGGACACACTGGAGCAGGGGCTGGAAAGCTTGGAGCCTCTGGCCACCTCTCTGCCTCTCAGCATCTGAGATCACTGTTTCTCCCCCACCCAACCCTAGCCCCACAGCGGGCCTGCTCAGTCCTGCTTGGCCTTAGGTGCCCTGGCCCCAGCCAGTCACCCAAGCTTTGCAGGATCTATACTCACCCTGCAAGTATCACGGTGCCCATGGGAGTAGCATTAAATAGAAGGAACACTTCTTCCCACTGCCAAAACAACAAAAAAAACCAACACACCAGGAAGGAGCCAGAGAAAACCATGTGTGGGGTGTGTGTGTGTGTATGGGAGGGCCCTTTCCTAGTCTCTAAACAAAGGGTTTCATATTTTCATTTTGCCCCACAAATTAGGTTCCTGGTCCGACCCAGGGTATTGAGATGCCACCAAAGCTGAGTAATAATGTCATCCCGAGGCAAAGCAACTTCACCTATACACAAGTCCCTCGCTCTGCCTTCCCAGAGGCTGACAAGCACAGGTGCAGGGAAGTCCAGTTCCTGTGGCCTGAGAAAGGGGCAATGAGGTGACGATCTGGGTGCTTGAGACAGAAGTGGTAACCACGGGGGCATGGGGATGGAAGAGGAGGACTTTATTTTCCAGGGAGGTTGAATGATGTAAAGCTCAGAGTGAAACCAGGTGGTGGTGGCTCAAGTCCTGTTTCATCAATTTTAATACTGTGACCCTGGCATGTCACCAATTACTGTGATCCCCAAAAGCCTCTTCTGTGGATCATTTCTCCATCAGTCTCATATTTTGCTTTTTGCTACATTTAAAATTATCATAAATTATTATAAAGTTATGATTTAAAAAGTCAAAATACTTCAACTTGGTAATATTTTATCTGGTTTGCTTACGATGCCTTTCTTCCTTTCTTGTTATCAGCCACGTCTGAACCATACATGTGGTGGTTGCATGAAAATATTAACTTTTAAAAACTGACTTCCTGAAAGGATTAGAAAAAAATTTAAGTGAATATATTTATACTCTCAGAGTTGAGAGGACTGTCTATATGGATAGGCAAATACGTAACTTATGGTGCAACATTTCCTTCCATTAAAGATCAGAGAAAATACAACAACACTATATCAGGTTAATGCGAACCCATCAAGAAAACATAATCAATAAGAAAAAATTAACTCCATTAGGAGAAAAAGGCAGGGAAAGCCATTCTCCAAAGAATTAAATTATAAATGGTAGTTAATTGATAAAGAAATGTTCAACTATTAATCAATAGAAATAGACATTTCATGTTTTCCCTTCTCAGACTGACAGAATTGGATAAGTATTGGCAAAAGTGTGGGGGAAACAGACTCAGTCCCTGCTGACTGGAGGCTTCCTGGAGGGTACTTTGGCATGGGCCATTAAAAGTGTTGCAGAGTGAAGTGTCTGGTCTGGGGTTGTACTTATAGGTGTTCATCCTGAGAAAAGAAACGGACAGAGACATATGTTCATAAGGATGATTGATGGCTGTTGTTTATGATAGTGAAAACTGATAAAAGCCTAAATGTTCATTAATACGAGGTTGGTTAAATATATAAATACATGTTTTAAAACAAATAATTAGTACTATAATACATAAATTCATATTTACTTATATGCATGTTTGTATACATATATGTACAAATCCATATCTAGATGGAATATTACTAGGATTATTAAATTATTAAAATAGTTATATGGATGTCTATTAAGGACCTGGAAGGAACTTTGTTTGTGGGGGCATTGTACATGCTAGGCTCGTGCTTTACCAATGAGCTGAAACACGAGCCCTGTATTATTATTATTATTATTATTATTGGAACCAAGGATTGAACTCAGGGGTACTCGACCACTGAGCCACATCCCCAGCCCTATTTTATGTTTTATGTAGAGACAGGGTCTCACTGAGTTGCTTAGCACCTCGCTGTTGCTGAGGCTGGCTTTGAACTCGCAATTCTCCTGTCTCAGCCTCCCAAAGTGCGGGGATTACAAGCGTGTGCCACTGTGCCTGGCTCCTATACTATTTTTTTTAACACTTTTTTTTTTTAAATATTTTTTTTTTTTTAGTTGTAGATGGACACAATGTCTTTATTTTATTGCTTTGTACGTGGTGCTGAGGATCGAACCTAGGGCCTCATGCATGCAAGGCAAGCGCTCTACCGCTGAGTTACAATCCCAGTCCCCCTGGCTCCTATATTTTTAAGTGAAAAATAAGTTTGGAAGAGCAGTACAGCATTATAATTAGGGCATGAAATCACAAGCCAGATTGATTGATGGAATTGATGGCTCTACCCCTTCCTGGTTTCATGTCTTAACAGCTGTGTGACCATGAGTAAGTTTCTCAACATGTGAGTGAGGAAAAGTAATACGGAGTTGCAGAGATGGGAAATAAAGCTGGTATTTATATACAGTCCGGGGGCCTAGAGCCTGTGTTTGTAACCCTATGTTCATAGCCTATGTTGGGCTATACTGAGCCCAAAATGGGAAGTTAGAGAAAGAAATAGATATGTATGGTGCAGAGGAAGGTATTGAATCAACTGTGTTTAGACATTGTCATGGCAGGATTTTATTTTGCCTTTTTCTTTGAAGTTCCAGCATTTAGCTCCATACTTGGTGCCTAATAGACACAAATAAATGATTGGTTGGATAGGCTTCTAGGCTGAAACAGTGAAAATTCTTAATTATGGAGCCATGGCTTGGATGCTCAGATTTGTACTTTCAAAAGACAAAGAACAGAATAGGACAGACTCTGCTCAAATGAAAGGAGAGGCATGTGGAATATGGCATGTGAAGGGATCAACTCAGACCTTTAAGGTCTCGTGAACTATTTATTAGTGGTTCCTGGGTCTCTAATTAGAGTCCCAAGTATTTCCTTCTATTTCCTAATGGGTTGGAGAAATGCCCCGAGGGCTTGTCACCGTAGGCCTTTCCCCCTTCTAATCAGCCAGATGGCAGCTGCAGGAAGTGGCCTCTAAGCAACAATCACAATGTGGCATTGACAGCGGAGGTCTTCAACTAAATGTGGCTGTGAGGAAGCCTGTGCCCTGGAGTTTCTGAGCCTGGGACAGTAGCAGCAGTTTTTGTCAGTTGGGCTTTCAAAATTAGTTGGGAATAATGAAATAAGTTAAAAGATAGCTATTCATGTTAATTTGTTAGGCCAATATAGAAAGCTCCTTAAAAAAAAGCCCTTCTAGATGAAAATGTCCTCTCTGAAATATTTAAAATTCATTGCTGCTCTTAAGAATCTCAAAATTGTATGGACTTTGCAAATGGCTCCAGGTGTGTGTGTGTGTGTGTGTGTGTGTGTTTATTTTTTATATGGAACTTGTATAAAAAGAAAGAAAATGAACTCAGGCTTGTTAGGAGTGCCCTACAAGTTTCATGATCCTCAGTGGAAAAGGGACCAGGAAAATGTATCTACTATCAGAGATTTTCCTTGATGTTACAGATTTAAATGCTGTCTCTGGTCTCCCTTAGCAAAGGCAATATATTGTTTAGATGTGTTCATAGAAATCAGAGTTTAATGAAATATGCCAACAAGCCCCTGGAGAAGTTGGCAAATAACGCGTTGCTTCTGTGGATTTGAGCGGCAGAAACATCTCTGGGCTTATTATTAGAATCGGCACAATGTCAAATGGCTCTTAATTGCGGAAAGGCATACACCTGCCATTTAATTTCCTTACCGTCACCTGTGAATTATTAGACAGCAGGAGTATTTATTTGTTCATTCAGTTTTTTTCCTGTTTGCCCACCACCCACCCATCCATCCAAAAGATTGAAGGTGATCATTTAAAACTGAATACAACAGGCTGCTTTTGTTGGTGCAAGATTCCCTTTTGGAAACTGTGACAGGGCATGGTTTGTCTTTAAATGGATTATACTTTCCTACCAAAATATTACAACTGAGAGCTTAAATCTGCTCAAATTTTCAGGAAAAATTATAAATAGGACACTAATATTTAGTAAAACCAACAATATGAGTAAAACCCCACAAATAAACTAATACAGTCGAAATATGTTCCAAGGTATAGGATATAGGGATGTCAGGGACTTTGATAATCTTTATTTCACAAGTGGGGAAATCAAAGTTCAAAGAGAAGAAAGGACTTCCTAATGTCACTCACTTCACTCAGACAGGTTGAGGTGACAGCCCTGTTACCAAGGTTCTCAGATCCCTATTCCTTTCCTGATAATATATTCCCTCCCTTAGAAAAATACTAAACCACGGCACAACATCTATGTATGTATGTATGTATGTATGTATCAATCAATCAATCATAGAGAAGGGAATGTCCCCTCCCTGCTCTCTACCAAAAGTTTGCTAGTTGAGTCTGCTGAAACAGTCCATAGATGAACAGGAGAAAAGGCATGTGAACATATGTGCACAGGGCATCACAGGAGAGTGTGCATCTAGGTCAATGAGATCTGGAAGGCTCAGTGCTCCCTTGACGGGGGAGAGGGAAGTAGAAGGTACAGGCAATTTGAGAGGAAGAGTAAATTACCAAGAGAAGGAAGGGTTTGGAGGACAGGCTTGGGAGGAAGCTCACCTGTGCTTTGGGTGTGGTATCGACTCTAACCTTCTTTCTTACTAGTTAAGCTTCTGGAAGACCCAGGCTTTATGTAGAAAGGGGCACTTTAGAGGAAGCTCCTCCCTGCATTTTGGAGGATAAAGAGGGGCAAGAGATGGGGGAGAGTACCTTGGGGAAGATCAGGGAGATCTTGGTTCTGAGGCTGTTG
>JAQQSJ010000731.1:0-14843 GCA_028644305.1 Xerus rutilus
TTACTCTTTCTTTCATGGATCACACCTTTAGTGTTGTTTTTAAAAGTCATAACCACACCCAAGATCATCTAGATTTTCTCCCATGTTTTCTCCAGGATTTTGAGAGCTTTGCATTTTGTGTTTAAGTCTGTGAGTCATTTTGAGTTAATTTTTGTGAAGCATATGTCTTTGTCTTGATTGTTTCTTCTCTTTGCATGTGATGTCCAATTGTTCCAACACCATTTGTTGAAAAGATTGTCTTTTCTCACAGTGAATTGCCTTTGTTCCTTTGTCAAATATTAGTTGGATATATTTATGTGGATCTATTTGTGGGCTTTCTATTCTGTTCTCTTGATTTATTTGTCTACTCTCTTGTCAACACCACACTGTCTTAATTTATAGCTTATTATGTATCTTGAAGTCAGGTAGTGTCATTCCTCTAATTTTGCTCCTTTCCTTAAACATTGTGTTAACTATTCCAGGTCTTGCCTCTGCGGGTCAACTTTAGAATCAGTTTGTCCATATCCACAAAATAACTTCCTAGGATTTTGATTGGGTTGCATTGAATCATTAGATCAAGCTTAGAAGAATGAACATCTCAACAATATTCAATCTACTTATTCATGAATATGGAGTATCTCTCCATTTATTTAATTATCTGAATTATTTTACCAGAGATTTGTAGTTTCCCTTATACAGACCTTGTATTTATTTTGTTAGATTTATACCTGCTTCATTTCTTAGGTGTTACTATAAAAGGCACTGTGTTTTTGACTTTACATTTCCCATGTTTATTGCTAGCATATTGGAAAATGATTGACTTTTGTATAGTGTCTTTGTTTCCTACAATAGCGCTATAATCCTTCATTAACTGCAAGAGGTTTTTCTCAGTTCTTTTGGATTTTCTACATAGACAATCATGTCATTTGCAAACAAAGACAGTATTATTCCTTTCCAATCTGTATATCTTTTGTTACTTTTTCCTGTCTCATTGCATTAGTAAGAACTTCCATATGGTGTTGAAGAGCAGTGAGAATAGACATCCTTGCCACGTGCCTAATATTATTGGGAGAACTTCTGGTTCCTCACCATTAAGTGTGATGCTTGCTGTTGTTTTTCTCTTTCTTTTTCTTTCTTTCTTTCTTTCTTTCTTTCTTTCTTTCTTTCTTTCTTTCTTTCTTTCTTCTTCCTTCCTTTCTTTCTTTTTCTTTCTTTTTTTTGTAGATATTCTTTATCAAGAGGAGATTAAGTGCCTTTTAAAAAAAATATTTACTTCTTATTCCAACAAAATTTTGAAATGCGGTGATGGAAGGCTTAATCCTTACTCCTGAACCCTCTACAAGGGTTATCTTCTGAGTATCTTCAAATTGTGTTCTCTTGTCAGAAAATTTTTAATAAAATGAAAATATAGCTAATAAACAAATTCTATATTCCTTTTTATAGAAACTGGTTAATATTTTTGGACAGATAAGTTTTATTCTAGGATAATTTCTTTAAATGAATAATTTAAATTATGAATCACAATTTATGAGTCTCTCTCTATAAAGATTATGTCCTATTAGTCAATCCTGGAAAAGATTATTTAAGGATCACCAGCTTAGGAGTTCTCTTATCTTGCTTTAAATTGACAAAAAACATTTTGAGTTGAAACACAAATAGTCTACATCACTCTTAAGTGTCATACTTTTCAAATCCTGATTTAAAAATGCTCAACCACCATAGGAAAGGTAGCCAGCCTTGGGGAGGCATGTGACCTGGTGCCTGTTATTTCCCATATTAAGTTCAGATGCCAATGATAGCATATCCTGCTCAAGAAAACATGTCATCAACCACATCTTCTTTGGAGCATTTGTGACATCAACACCCATTTACACAGGCAAGATCAGGCAGAATGGGACATAAAGTATTCCTCTCTGCCTTCAAAATACAGAGCTTTACTAGTCTATAAAGTGATGTGTTTGCTTTGAGTCTTAAGCTTTTGTAAACAGTTTTATCAAGTCCATGGGAAAAGCAACAGAGAAATCACCAGCAGCTCTAGCATAGGAGGCAAAGCCTATCTAGCTGGTTAATAGCATCTTTTAAAGTTTTTTTTTTTTTTTTTTGGTAATGAGAAAACCACAATATCTTGATATTGGAAGCCAATATTCTAATCTGGATCGTTTTTACTTTTATAGTCAGAAAAAAATAAGAAAACATTTAAAAATCATTTCACTACAAATAGTATTACATTTTAATGTTTTACAACTTAGATCTCTTTAACCCATCAATAACTTTAAATTTCTTATAAACGATACAACTAACAGATGGGAGTCTAAATGAAAGAGTTTCCTAAAGGTAATTTTTTCAACACAAAATGCAATTGATTTTTACTTTCCTCCTTTCTTACTGTTTGCTAACACTTTATCTTGTTAATTCCTAGCAGAGCCATGACTGAGACAAAGTAAATATGCTATTATATTTACAATTTATTTAACATGACATTAAGATATCATATATTGAGATTTGGCAGAAAAGGACCATTATTTTTTGGAAACAGGACTGGAGATTTGGAGGAAATAAACATGGTGCACAGTAACCAACTATGGCTAAATCTGCTTCCAGGCTTTTCTTCTGGACCTTTAGGTCTGACATTTCATACAACTGTTCCCTGGGCAGTTACTGGGTGAGTTTACCAAAGAATCACAGGAGCATCCTCTCTACAAAGCTAGCTTATTAGGAAGGTCATCTTCCAGATTTGCCATAAAAAAATCTTTTATTTGATGATGGTTTGTTTCACTTTATGATTTCCACCTCGGTGATCACAGCTTTTGGTGTCACCTGCATGATGAATGGCTACAGGCTAGATTGAGCACTGTTGCCTGCAGAACATTTGGTATTTTATTATCAGGCACAATGCCTGTGTGCCCTTAACACCTTCCAATCCAGGCTCCACAAGCTCTGGGTCATCCCTACCAGGAGGTGAGCATAAGTATTTTCCACTGAACAGTTTTTAAATGGGCAGCCTGAATAATCTATACCCAAAGCTGATTGGGGTCAGGAAACCTTTCCTCTTAGTTCCTCTTTCAAGAACTTCTGGAAGTAAATCATTCCATTTTTCTTTCAACATTCTGTTATGCAGCCAGACAAATTAATCCTCACAATCCACAGCCAACTCTTCTCTCCAATTACCCTTCTATTAATATTTTGTAGAAATGTGCATTACTCTGAAAAGTGTGATTTAATAGCTTTTGTTAGTGTTGGAGGGTTTTAGGTAAATGGTTAGTGTGTAAATCAGAGGAAAAGATGACTATTGTCTTCAGATAATCTGTAGATTTCAAAGGCGGAAGAGGGAGATAATTATTACTGAAAAGGTGAACAGATGTTCCTACAAATATGACTAGAAAGAATGCAGGGAGAATACTCAATGGCTTTTCTTTGGGTAATCCAAGGGAACACACTTGATCTCATATTTCCGTAACTGAGCTACAAAAGCTCCTGTGGCATACCACAGAACTGTTAGGAGATGTCTGGTTCTTGAGACCTGAGCCAAGGTGGAATCCATAAACTCCTGGCATCAGAATCCTATGGATGGTGATGAAACACAGATTCCTAGATCCCTGCCACACCCCTAAAACAAAAACAAAAATGCACCAAAAAAAAAGAAAAAGAAAATATCCCAGTATCAAACACAGCTGCTCAAGATGTAGTTCCAAGAACTTCCATTTTAAAAAGCTCCCCAGTTGGCCTTATGTATCCTAAAATTTGGAAACTGCAGACTTAATTTGCTTTTCTCAACCATAGCCTTCTTTGTAGCTAGTTCTGCCATCCCAGCCATCCCTTCCAATAGTCTTTTTAATTGCAACCTATTCCAAAGTGAATTTGTGTAACTTTATTAAGACTGGTTAGGAAAGAAATAGAACTCACACGATTCAGTCCCAGAATGACACATTCATAAGAACATGTTCCAACAATCAAAAATTAATTTCAAAATAATGAAAAGTTTTCATTTGCACTTCTGGAACAAATATAAATTGTAAGACATCTCTGGATTTCTTCACAACACCCGCTTCCTTTCCCATCTGCCTCTCTTGTATACTCTGCTGCTCTATCTTCAGCAGCCTCCTCTCCAGGCTTGCTCACTGCCAGCCCTAGCATGAGAATATTTCTTTCTTTTATCCCACCAATTTTTCTCATAATCCTGCATCACAAATTCTAAAAAATTAGTTTGATGATGGCAGAATCTCTTTTGAAGCTAAGGGAGGAGACGATGCTAAAAGCATGCAAAGCCAAATGTTTCTAATCCCAACATATTTATAGATTTGTATGTCATGTTTTTAGGATAGAGTGATTCCAGAGAAGAGTTAAATGAGAGAGACATGGAAGCATGACAGCTTCCCAGGTCAGTAGAGAGTTTGACTTCATTTTGTAGAAAGGAGTAGAAAGAGAGACAAAGAGAGAGATATCAAATTAAGTTTTTTCATCATCTCTAAAATATATGGAAACTATAAGCACATGCTTTATATCCATAAAGAAAGTGAAAAAATGTATGTTTAAAATTTTACTTTCTGCTATTTGGAAACCACAGAATTAATTTGCTTTTCTCAACCATAGCAGTACAATATAATTTTAAAAATAAGGAAAACAAGCTAGATGTGGTGTCACACACCTGTAGTCCCAGCAGATTGGGGGACTGAGACAGGAGGATCGCAAGTTCAAAGCGAGCCTCAGCAATTTAGCAAGGCACTACATAACTTACTGAGAGCCTATCTCAAAATAAAAAAAAAAAAGATAAAAAGGGATGAAGATGTGGCTCAGTGGTTAAGTGCCCCTGGGTTCAATCTCTGGTTTAAAAAAAAGAGAGAGAGAAGGAAAATAAGATCCTGAGAACTTCTACCCAACAGAAAATCCATAGGTAGACTGTACAGTCTCCAGGCAATGTCTATGATCTACCATAATCACTATTTTCAGGGTATAATCAATTTGAAGTGTAAGTAGAAGTTAATATATAAAGCATGTATGCATATTAAAATAATTTTTAATATTTATTACTAAGTGTAAGAGCTACCATTAATTTCAAAAAAAAAAAAAAGAAAGGATAAAAAGTCTATGTTCTAAGTCATGAAGCTGTTCACTTTCTATGCATTATCTCTAATTCTAACAGTAACCTTGCAGGTCACCTTATTCATCTCATTTAATAGAGTACAGAACTGACTTTCACAGAGGTTAAAAAAGTGAGCTAAAGTAACAAAGCTAGGATGTGGGTGAACTGTGAATTTAAATTTAGCCAAGACTTTGTTCTATGTAGCGCCCCACAGGGCCTTCAGAACTCATTAAGATGGAATTCTCTTTCTAGAAGAGACACCATGGACTTCAATAGATGGGATGCATTCCATGCAGTATGCGATGCTGGATTCCTGGGTGTGAGCTGTGTAGTAATAGACAGAACTGTATAAAGTGAGATAGCTCAGAAGTCTGAAGGTGCTGCACCTAGAGCCTTTGCTGCCTATGCACCTGTGCTGCTCAAGGAAAATCTGGCATGGGTACAGTATGCTGCTTAGCTTCAGAGAGACTTTGAGATCAAAGGGCCCTCAGGGCCACCACTTCCAGCCCCATCCACCCCAAACCCAGTGCCATCTGGCTCAGCAGGAACGGAGGTGTTCATTGTACTCTTACCCTTCCTGCCACCTGGTACCCTTCAAAATATTTTTTCTATTTTCAAATCCTTAGCCCCACTTCCACCATGCCCAGGTTTAGCCTCCAGCATAGTTTCCTTAGGAAATGTTCTCAGCTTCCCCTCCATGACCTGGTGTGTCCATCCTGGGCCTTCCTCAGTTGATGCTGTTCTTGGTCACCTACAGGCTTGGCTAGGAATCCACTGTCATCCTTGGCTGCAGAGCCTGTCCTTTCTTTGGCTCAGCATTTCTCACCCCTCTGCAGGGCTTCACACCCACATGGCAGACCCGATTGATCCCTCCACACTCTCCACCCTGTGAAGTCCCTGGGTGAAGTCTCCCTGCACATATCATCTGACATGCCCGCTCTGGTTCCACCATTGCTCCCTCTCTGTTTGCCTGAGTGACTCCAGAAACATGCACTGAAATATTGTCTTAGCATATTTCAGAGACATGTGATTTGAATGTTGGAGGCATGAATTTATAAACTACATAATGTCATCGAGGGCATTTGGCCTCATTTCATTGACATAAGTTCTAGAATTTCCATTCTAGAAACATTCTTTCACTTTCAGAAGGGAAGTAGGCTGGGATAACAATAATTAAAATAGCAATCATGATAACAATGATATTATTGATGTTATATAAACTTTCCATACATATAAGGCCAGGCATTCTGCTTTGTACATATAAACTTATTTAACACCAATGAGGCTTTTACAGTATTAACCAAGAACCATGGCTGCTTGAGTTCTAGAATCATTAGTCCAGGGAGCCCGGAGATGTAGCTTGGTGGTAGAGCATATGTTAGGTATGCACAAGGACCTGAGATCACCAAAAGGAACAAAAAACCTTGAAAACCATAGAAATTATTGTACAGTAACTAGTAATCTATGTTTTTACATACCTTTTAATTCAGGAAAATAAATAATCCAATTCCAACAAAATTTTACCTAACTATAGACCCAAATTACAACTATTTCCATCAGAAGAGTAGAGGAAAAGAACAGGGAGAAAGTGGAGAGGAGGGACAGGGAAATACTGGGTAAAATACTGGCCAAATTATATTGTTATATTGTGTATATGCACAAATATGTAACAGCAGATCTCACCATTATGTATAACTATAGTGTATCAATTTTAAAATATGGAAAAAAGTGAAAATGTTGAAATTTTAGAATATCAAATTTCTATAATTTTTCAAAGAAACACATTTTTAAATTTTTTAAAAAAAGCATTTCCTTCCATATACCAATTTTGTGTTCCTTTTCACAACATCACTATCTGTGGAAAATTCATGAATTTTCACAACTTCCTAAACTAAAGACTTCTGAGTGTTTTCCTTCTTTTACATATGACACATTTCAATGACATTTTACCAGCTGTGCTAGGTCAGTAGCAACATGTGAATTGAAATGCCTGAAAATGGTTATTCAGTCAATAGATATTAAAAAAACTCCAAATAGACAGCATAAGTACATTACATGATTGATCAACAGTTGCCAATTATATTGAATTTACATGTTAGGAATATCAATCAAAGTACACAAAATAAAGTCCACCTCAATCAGATTCAAAACATCCTAATCTCTTTTGTAAATTTTAAAAATCTGTAAAGGAAATGTTGTTTATGTTCAGAGTTTATGACCTATATCTATCTGACATGGAATTGCTAGAATGTCCTGAGGAGAAACTCATCTCTGTAGAATGAAAAATACACTGCTGACATGGTAAATTGGTTTTATAATGTGATCTTTACGCAGATTAGACATAGTTGCTCTTGACTATGACTGTACAAAATTCAAGGGTTTGAGACAAAGGACTTTTCATAATATTTATGATTATGAATAGGTTTCCTGGACATAAGGAAGTCCTGACCATCTGCTCCCAGAATGCAGCCAGCTCAGAGATGTCTGGGCCTCTGTGAACTAGAAGTTAGTCTTATATGACAGGGGAGGGCAAGACAGTAGTCCAAGTCTGATCACCTCTGAAAGAGCTAATTGAGATCCATGATTAGAGCAATGGCAGCATTTTATAAGGAATTTCCTCCGGTAGCCAATACGGGTTTACTATTACAAGCATCTGTCTCCCTAAACTCATATTATAACATAGAAAATAAAACCTAGCTTCACCCTAATTCACTCAGTCTCCTGAGAGTTTTTTTATTTCCTGCGTAAGAGCCTGGATCCGTGTTCTTTAATGAATAGAAGAGGTGAGTGGACGAGGTAGAAAGTGGCAGAATCGATGGTAGAATGAATACAACTACATCTCTTGCTTCAAGGTTGTATTTTTCAATACTGTAACTAAAACAGGAGTCATAAGCATTGCTTCAGAATTAGAAGTTCTGAGCCCAGAAACCCCTTTGCCTATGCCCTCATGGTACACAACTCTTCGGTGACAGAATGGACCTAAAATTATTTTTTGCCAATTAGACTGTGGCCATCATGGGATAGCACTGGTGCTCATTGTGGCTGCACATTAGGACCACCTGAAAGGTTAAAAAACAAAATACCGTTTTGATTTAGTTGGTCTTAGGTAGAAGCCCAGTCACTGATATTTTTCATAATGCTCCTAGGTGTTTTGAATTCATAGTCAGAATTAAGGTCCACAACTTCAACAGATTTTATTAAAATATACATGAGTTTCTAGAGCTTATATTTAAATGTATGTCACCCAGTAAAGCTGATGTCTTTAACAGGTAAAATTCTGGAAGAACCTCAGGCAAAATGTTGACAATTGGTGGTATATGTGAAAATTCTTTGTAAATTATGAAGTGCTGAACAAATATGAGGTGTTTTATTATCACAATAAATGCTTCTCGAGAGCTTCTATTAAAAGTGGCTTTGAAAGGAGTAGCCTTGGTTTACCTTTAGGAGATTGTAGCTTAATGGTATGCAATAAAATAGGTAGTCATTTGTTTCTAGTAAATGTGGTTTATGAAGAACAACACTAATTGTGGTCACCTTGTAAACCGAACAACCTGATACAGTGTTACAGGTTGCAGGCAGCCAGGAGTTAATTGCAGGTAGCTGCAATTATGGTACAAGTTAAAAGACAGATCTCTGGCTCTAATTGCTAAGGACTCCTACACAGAGAGAAGCTAAGAACCCACATAATCAAAGGTCATTTAAGAATTTCAAGTAGAGCTGAGGCCCCCACATGTATCCTGGTCAAAAATCATCAATTATACTGAATTTACATTTTAGGAATATCAAAGAAAGCAAAATACTATTTAATTAATTTCATTCTGCATTTGGCAACCATTGCAAGGGGCAAATGTTGTCCAAACAACACAAATAAATGTCCAAAGCACAGGATAAATTTGAGATGAGAAAAGCAAGAAAACGAGACCTGCATCTGTGAAAACTCCCGCTTTCATTTGAAAATATAATTCAAGCTTGATAAGAACTACTGTTAATCAGAACTGTTATCAAACCTGAGGGGGTTGAGGTCAGAGCTATCTGCCTTTTGCTGATAAGCAAGGCATCCTTTTCTAACTGTGCTGTGTAGTTTTTTTCAAAGTTCTTTCACCTACATTATGTCACATGAGCTCAATGACAATCTAGGCAGGATAGGTCTAGTCTCAGTTCTGGAAATGAGGAATTTGAGACACAGAGAGATTAGTGTTTTTTTCCCCAAGATTATACACAGCAAGTAAGGGACAAGCTGGGACAGAAGCCCAGGGATCCTGGTTTTTTCCAAGGGGCTGCCTCCACTGTCCTCATGTTGGGCTGTGAGTCATAAAGAGATCGGCCAAAGGGCTCATTTACAAAGTAATAGCAAGGACTTCTGGCACATTAAAGCTGATTAGGTTTATAAACAGATTTATAGATAAATTACTATCATATACATCGCAGTAACCATATGCCCAACCCCACTTCTTATTCTTCTCTAACAGATTTACCATCCATATTTTTATTTAACTCCTTCCCTCATATGTGATCCCCAGGGTCTATCTGGGACTGCGAAAGTAAAATAACAACCTGAAAATTTGCTTTTCTGTTTTGTTTTATCCTTGTATTTAGATACTCTTCTGAATTAAACTCTCACTGTACTTGTGGTTTGAGTTCCAAACCCCGACAGAGAAATCATTTGCCTCTCTCAGTGAGACCTTTGGTTTTTTTTTTTGGTACTTTGATACTGGGGATTGAGCCCAGGGGAACTCACTCAACCACTGAGACGGGGTCTCACTAAGTTGTTGAGGCTGGCTTTGAATTTGCCATCTTCCTACCTCAGTGTCCCGAGCTGCTGAGATAACAGGTGTGCACCACTTCCCCTGGTTGAGGCATAGACTTTTGATAAGTTTTAGACTGGTTTCCCGCACCCTCCTATTACCAAAAGGCAGGCTGCTAAGATACCCCATTTGCCTGTGAGAAATGGCCTCACCCCTGCCTTCCTGCTTCTGACACAGGATTTTTTTTTTTTTCTGTTGTTTTGCTTTGATTTTTGCTTTTGTCTTCCATGGGATTATTTTTAGAGGTATTCTGGTCTAGTTTAAAATCTGACAATGCTATTCTACTAAGATAAAACCCAGATACGTAGATGTGGCCCATTCATTTACCTTCACACCAATTACAGCAACAGCACATGGAAGGCCGACTTCCTGTTCTAATACTCTCCAGGCATCCCAGGGCTCTGAGCTACTACACAAGTGCAATTCTCCCCAAAGTCTGGTTATCTACATGAAGCAATAGATAACCAGTGAGACTCCTGGGGTGGTGGCCCCAGGCATGCAATAGTAGAAAACCCCTGTCTCAATTAGGTACCCCACGCACTGTGCTCCCTCCTACCTGGTACTTTAATTTGAACTGTTGTCTTCATTGTAATTCCCAACTCCTTTGTTAAAGGTGGAATACTACACCCGTTTAGGGTGCAGTCCTTGGGGTCAGACTGCCAGTTTTCTTAATTGTGCTATGCAGTTTTAGTCAACTCAATCTCTCTGTGCCCACTGTAATGTGGGAATAATAAAAATAGTACTTACTCTGTAATATGGTTGTGAAGATTCTATGAAATAATAAATACAAAGTGCTTAATACAGTGACTGGCACAGCAATGTACAGTGTTAACTTTTATTAGTAAAATCCAAGTCCTGCACTTCTTTCAAGATCTGAAAATGTCTCAGCTTCTCTAGAAAGCCTTTCCCAGCTGATGCCATGACTTAATTTTTGTTACATCTTCTGATTCCAGGACATGTGCCTTGGTTAGCCCAGTCCTACTACAGTCTGTTATATTACACTGCCAGTCATCTGGACATGACTTTTCTCCTCAATTAGGTTGTGAACTGTTTAGGAAAACACAAAATAATGACTTCTACTTTCCTACCCACTTCCAACCTCACTGCCTTAAAAAAGTGAGTGCAATTTTTCTACCATTTCCTGTTCTGCCTGGATGGAACTGAAGAGTTCAACCAGCCATAGCTTCCATCCAGGTGGGCAGACACATGAACAGACTGGTTGAATGGTATGGAACCAGAGAACAAGCCTGGTGATTTTGTCTCCCTCAAACTTGGATTCTTCATTTATCTCCTTTTATTTTTCAAATGTGTATCTATATTCCCCACTAGATTGTGAACACACTTGATAACAGGGGCCCGTTCCTACTCACCTTTGTTTCTACCTTCCTTCCATGGCGCCTCCAGGCTCAGTATTTGTGAGTGCAATGGGATGGGAATGCAGTGTGTTCATGATATCACTTTGCCCCTGACAATCCCTTCTATTATTTTGCTCTCCTCACATTCACAAAAACTTTCAATTCCAAATGCTGGTGACGATGTAGGGGGAAAGAAGCGCTTATACATTGCTGTAGGATTGTAAACTGGCACCACTACCTTGGAAATTGGTATAGAGGTTCCTCGAAAGACTAAGAATGGAACCACCATATGACCCAGAGGTACCGCTCCTTGGTATTTATCCAGAAGACTTAAAATCAGCATACTAAGGCAATGCATGCATACCCCTGTGTACAGCAGCACAATTCACCATAGTCAAGATATGGGACCAGCCATCTGTGGACACAGATATGGAACCGTCTGTGATTGGATAAAGATGACTAGATAAAGAAAATGTGATATATGTATATATGTGTGTGTGTGTGTGTGTGTGTGTATATATATATATATATTATGGTAGAGTTTTATTCAGCCTTAAAGAAGAATCAAGTTATGTCTTTTACAAGAAAATGGATGAACCTGAAAGTATTATGTTAAGCAAAATAAGCCAGTCTTAGAAAGTCAAGGGTTGTATCCTTTCTCTCATATGTGGAAGCTAGCTAGAAAAAAGGGAAAGAACGTGAGGGTATCTCATGAAATTAGAAGAGAGATCAGTACAGCAGAGAAAAGGGACCGGGGAGAGAGGAAGGGATGTTAAAGGGAGAGACTGAGGGGTGAAATTGACCAAATTATGTTATGTGCGTATATAAATATGTCACAATGAATTCCACTATTATGTATAATTATAATTCACCAATAACAGGCTAATTTAAAAAAATTCCTTTCCAGAGAGATAAGTCATTGTAGCAGAAAAGCAAAAATTAGAAGTTCATTCTTAGCTCTTGAGTTTCTGTGGTTTAGACCATTTGTTTCCAAGCATAACATTTGTGCCAGTAAAAAAATGACTTGGAATAATATTGTCAGGGGCAGTTTTTCTGTTTTTTCCTAGCTACTTCCAAACTACATAATGATTCCAGAGGCTGGGGAGGTGTGGAATAAGGGAGGGAAGAAAGGGTGGCTGACATCCATGGAGGAGAACACTGCTCTGAGAGGACCAAGAAGGTAGGACGGGGAAAGAACACCAGGTTTGGCAGAGCAGAAGCACCTGTAATTCATGTCCCCTGGCACTTAGCATAGCTTGGGAGAAAGGGCTTTAAACATTTCTGTAAAGACAAGCCCAGTCATCACTTGTGGCTTCCATGTCTAGGAGTACAGAGGAGCTGAGAGCAAATCCAACCTAGGAGATGAGCTGTGTGGAGACAACGGCTCCTGAGTGAATTTGGAGGTGAAGGGAGATGATGTCTCCATGGGTGTCAGTGTGGACAGAGACTCTTAGTCTCCTAGGATAGTACTTTGAAGTTTAGGCACATTCTTGGGGATTACATGCAACCCCAGAAAGGGAGAGATTTTATTCAAAGACATGCATGTGTGAAGCTAAGTACCAAAGGAGTCAAGGAGGGTAGGAGCACTTCTCTGACCAGGGCGCTGACCTGATCCAGAGGAAGAGTCTATTGGGAATGGGTCAGCCTTAGGATTTCTGCTGCATCAATCCTTGATGGTAGTCTAAGCTCAGGTGTCCTGGGCTCAGCACAAGCACCACGAAGGAGTCCCATGTGAAGCATCTGGGGCTCTGGTCACTTATGTTCCCAGGATGTCTGAGGTGCAGCTGTCATGGCCATTATGGTAAAGTAGGTCACATTACCATTGTGATCAAATGTGTTCATCACCTAATGTGCCTAGAAGATGCCACGCACCTCATAGGTATTCTAAAAGAGTTTTTATTTTTAGTTTTATTAAGGTATAATTGACAAAAATTGTATATATTCATAGTATATAATGTGATGTATTGATATACTCTGTAAAATGATTAAAAGAAGTTATTTAACATGTCCTTCACCTCACACACACATTTTTGTTCTGGGAACATTTAAGATCTTCCCTCTTGGCCATTTCCAGGTATTCAATACATTGTTATTAACCACATCACCTATTCATCCTGCTCAACTAGAACTTTGTACCCATCGACTAACATCCTCCCATTTCCCTCCACTCCCAAGACCCCCAGACCCTGGAAACCACTAATCTACTCTCTGCTTCTATGAATTCAACTTTTTTACATTCCACATACAAGTGATATCATTTGGTGCCTAGATTATTTCACTCAGCATAATGTCTTCTAGGTTCATTCAAGTTGTTGCCAAGTGGCAGGATTTCTTTTTTTTAAGGCTGAATTGTATTCCAGTGTGTGTGTGTATGTGGTTGTGTGTGTGTGTGTGTGTGTGTGTTTCTTAATCCATTTACCCACAGATGGACACTTAGATTGATTTTATGTCTTGCCTCTTACAAGTAACATTACAATGTGTTCAGATGTCTCTCCAACATACCAATTTCATGTCCTTTGGGTATCTATCCAGAAGTGGGATTGTAGGATGATACGGTAGTTATGGTAGTTCTATTTTGAATTTTCTTGAGGAAACTTCACCCTGTTTTCCTCCATACCGTTCTCCACAGTGGCTGTTTCAACTTACATTTCCACCAACCCTGGACAAGGGTCCCCTTTTCTCCAATCTTGGACATTCAAGAAGTCTTACTGGAGTGCCAAGGAGAAGCCCACAGGATGTGTGATTAGCCCATGGAATTATTATAAATTTTACACTCCAAACTTCAGGATTTATTTACTTTTATATTAATCACTGTTCTAATAGGCTTGTATAGCTTGAGTAGAAGCTAAAGCCAGGTTAGAAATGGCAGATTAAAAAGAGATCAAAAGCTTATTAGTATCATAACAACCAGAAAGTTGCAAAATATGCGTTGGATAGCTGGAGAGAGAGAAAAACAAAAAGCAAACACAATGGCAAAAGTCTATATTTTCAGGGTTTGTAACATTAGGAAACTCAGTCCCAGAAACTTAAACAGGACATGGCTACCTCATGGTATTACATAAAATGTAACAACTGATGTTCATATTCATGTCTTCAGTATATCAAAATGTTTTACCAGCACTTTGAGGAGGTATGAACCTAAGCAAGGCATTTTGAACTATTTCCATCCACAATTCTTAAAATCACAAAGGAGCTCCATAGAAATAATAAATCCTCAGGTGTTTTGGACAGTAATCATTTTATTGACTTGTCTAGTTAAATACTTGTTTTCTTTTTTTGTTTCCCTGTGCATAATTACATGTCATTTCTCAGTATCACTTGGTAATGAGCAACCCTTACGCTTCTCATTTTGCTACCTGATGTCTTGTTGTGACCCCCACCTTCTCTGTGGCGTATATCATCACCACTCAGGCTCACCTCCTTCCCAGCCGAAATACAAATCAACAACACGGGCAAAACTCTCAAGCTATTTAAGTTAAGCTCCTGAGGTGGGCCTGGCCATTCCTACGGTGGACACACAGGTTCTCACACCAACGGCACACACACCTGGGACACCTCTCGGTATGTCACCTGTCTGCTTCCTTGACAGCAGGCTTCATTTTGACAGCAGATCCTTGCTTCCAC
>JAQQSJ010000732.1:0-14841 GCA_028644305.1 Xerus rutilus
CTGGAAATTAGGAATGATGATACCATTAGGTTTTTTTTGTTTGTTTGTTTAAGATGGCACTGGCTATTTGGGTGTTTTATGCTTCCATATAAATTCTAGAACTATTTTTTTCCAATAATATAAAGAATTTCATTAATGTTTTCATGGGAATTGTATTTAATCGGCAAATTCCTTTGAATTTTTAACCCTTTAACTGTACTAATTCTTCTAATGCATGAGCATGAGAAAGAGATCTCTTTACATTTTCTCTCTATAACACACACAGAGACTTTGTGTACTTTATTTAATTTCTTTCATCAATTCTTTGTAAAAGGTAGAGGTCTTTCACTTTCTTGGTTGAATCATTTCTTAGATATTTAATTTTTTTGCAGCTTTTATGAATGGGATTCCTTTTATAATTTCTTTCTTAGAAATCTTATTAATAGTTTGTAAACATTCTGATTTTTTTTTTTTTTTTTTTTTGGCACCAGGGACTGAACTCAGTGGCACTCGACCACTGGGCCACATCCCCAGCCCTATTTTGTGTTTTATGTAGAGACAGGGTCTCACTGAGTCACTTAGCACCTTGCTGTTGCTGAGGCTGGCTTTGAACTCGCGATCCTCCTGTCTCAGCCTCCCTAAGTGCTGGGATTACAGGCATGAGCCACCAAGCCCGGCTAACATTCTGATTTTTATATTGTTATTTATCCTGCAAATTTCTAAATCAATTCTAGTAGTCTTTTGGAGAAGCCTTTAATTTTTTTGATTTTTAGATTCATATCATCTGCAAACAGAGATAATTTGAAATCTCTCCTTCCCCTTTACACATTTTATTTCTTTCTCTAGGTTATGGCTCTGGCTAAAATTTCTCCTTCTATATTTAATAAGAGCAGTGATAGTGGATACCTTTATCTTGTTCTATATTTAGGGGGAATGTTTTATGATTTTCCCTATTTATTTTATTTTGGCTGTGTTTTGCCATGCACAGTCTTAATTATGTTAAGGTACAAATCTTCAATAGTGATTTTGTTCAGGATTTTTATCATGAAGTGATGTTGAATTTTATGAAATGCTTTTTTATCTTTCATTGTGCTGATGTGATGTATTGTGTTAATTTATTTGCCTATGTCAACCCATCTGTGCATCCCTTGGAAAAATCCAACGTCATCATGGTGAATGATCTTTTGGATGTACTGTTGGATTTTATGTACTAGTACTTTTTGATAATTTTTGCTATATATCAGAGGTATGGATGTATAATTTATTTGTTCTGCTCTTCTACAGTTTTTGTATCAAAATGATGCTAGACTTGAAGAATGAGTTTGAGTTTTTTCTGTTACAATTGTTTGGAATGGTTTGACAAAACACAATGTTGTTAGTTCTTCTCTGAGTTTTGTAGAATTTAGCAGTTTAGCCATTCTATCTTAAACCTTTATTTGTTAGGAAACATTTTATTACTTGTTCAATTCACCATGAACTAGGTTCTGTTTTTGTTTTTATATCTTCATATACATCAACCTTGGTAGTTTATGTATGTAGAAACTTATCAATTTCTTCTAAGTGTTCCCCTACTTTAAGATATAGTTTCTGTCAAAATTGGTAATATTTTATTTTAGTTTGTAGTATCAGTTGTAATGTGTCTTTTATTATCTCTAGTTTTACTTTTCTTTCTTTTATTAATAGTTTAGCTAAAGGTTTGTTGATTTTGTCTATCTTTTCAAAAACTAATGCTGTTTCATTGATTTTTCTTAGACTATTGTTTCATCTTTTTCTGATCTGATATTTGTTATATTTGTTCTATTAGTTCTAGTTTTCTATTCCTTCACTAGGTCCGTGAGGTGTGTCTGTAGGTTTTTTGTTTGAATTTTTTGTTTTTTGATGCAGGCATTCTTTACCATTCCATCTTAAGAGTTACCCTTTCTTTATCCCATAACTTTTGGTAAGTTGTGTGATACTTTTTTTCCACAAAAAGGTAAAAGGTCAGACAAGAGCCTTTGTAGGAGGACAGTAGAAACACTCATGTCATAAGGAATAAAGCTTATGACACAAAGAAAGACATCAGATTTTTTTTTTTAATTTAAAATAATTCAGTGTGAATATATCGGAGATTACAGCCTGACTTTGCTAGTTTGGACTTTTCATCTCTGAGAGTCAGGTAGCAAGTTGGTTTCTGCTTGTCTGAAAAAAAGAGTTCATTTTGTCTTGGTTTTATGCAAATTCTAAAGATTAAAGAATAGAACTTTTCTGACCTTGTTTCGATTGTTCGACCAAAAAACGAAATTGTTGATGGTTCTGACAGTTTGATAGAACTCAGTAGTGATGTCATTCTATCCTGGACTTTTAATTGGTGGAAAATGTTTTGTTACTTCCATTTCACTGCCAATTATTGCTGTGTTTGTGGATTTCATGGATCATATTTCTAAATGAGTAGGAAATATGTGTTCAGAAATTTAACCATTTCCATTGGGATTTTCATTTATGATCTAAGACTTATTTTTTTTATACTACACTTGAATGAGCTTTTTATTTCTGTGATAGAAATTGTAATTTTTCATCTTTAATATTATTTATGTATATCTTCTCTTTTTATTCTTAATCTAGCTAAGGGTTTGTTGATTTTATCTCTAACACTTTAAAAAAATTTTTAACATTATATTTTGAAGTCTTACATTCATAGCAAGTTGCTGAAATAGTACAAGAGTCCTGAAGACCATTCTTTCAGCCAATAGTGACATTGTACAACTATAGCATATATAGAAAACAGTACTTGACATTGATACAGTACTATTAACTAGACTGCAGACTTTATTCAGGTTTTTAATATATTTTTTATTCCAATTAGGTTTACATGATAGCAGAATGCATTTTGGTTCATTGTACACAAATGGAGCACAACTTTTCATTCCTCTGGTTGTACAAAATGTAGAGTTACACCATATGTGCAGTCACACATGAACCTAAGGCATTGTTGTCCATCACATTCCACCATCTTTCCTGCCCCCATGTCCCATACTTCCTTTTCCCTCTCCTTTGACCAAAATTTCTCCATTCTTCCTGTGCCCCCTCCCACATTATGGATCTGCATCCATTTATCAGAGAGAACATTTGGCCTTTGGTTTTTAGGGATTGGCTTACTTTGCTTAGAATGGTGTTCTCCAACTCCATTCATTAACCTGCAAATGCCATAATTTATTCTCTTCTGTTGCTGAGTAATATTCTATTGTGTATATATACCACAGTTTATTTATCCATTCATCTATTGATGGGCATCTAGGTTGGTTCCACAGTTTACCTATTGTGAATTGTGCTGCTATAAACATTGAAATGGCTGCATTACTGTAGTATGCTATTTTTAAGTCCTTTGGGTACAGACCAAGGAGTGGGATGGCTGGGTCAAATTGTAGTTCCATTCTAAGTTTTCTAAGGAATTGCCATACTGCTTTCCAGATTGATTGCACCAATTTGAAGTCCCACCAGAAATGTATGAGTGTGCCTTTTCCTCCACATCTTTACCAACACTTGTTGTTTGTATTCTTGACAACTGCCATTCTGACTGGCATGAGATGAAATCTTAGAGTCATTTTGACCTGTATTTCTTTAATGGCTAGAGATATTTAACTTTTTTTTCATATATTTGTATCTCTAACACTTTTCATTAATCTTTTTTGTGTTTTTAAATCTCAACCTCAAAATTATTTTTGCTCTAATTTTTGTTATTACTTTCCTTTTATTAATTTTGGGTTTAGTTTCCTCTTGCTTTACTAGGTCCTTGAGATGCACCATTAGGTTATATATAAGAAACTGATTTCTTTATGTAGGCATTCATTGCATAAACTTCCTTCTTAGTAGTGCTTTTATTATGTCCCTTATTTTTTTTATGTCCCATAATTTTATTTATTTATTTTAGTACCAGTGATTGAACTCAGGGGGACTCAACCACTGAGCTATATCCCAAACACTATTTTGTATTTTATAAAGAGACATGGTCTCATTGAGTTGCTTAATATCTTGCTTTTGCTGAGGCTGGATTTCAATTCACAATCCTCCTGCCTCAGCCTCCCAAACCACTGGGATTACAGGCATGGCCCACCACACCTGGCTCTATATCCCATAATTATGTTATGGTATGTGATTGTCTCTATAAAAAGAAAAGGTATAAGTCAAGAGTTTCATGCAATAAGAAGGAGAGGACACAAATTCATCTCAAAGATAATGAAGCTAATGATCTAAAGAGTCATCACATTTATTTTATCAAAATTTAAAAGAAGTATGGTTTTCTGTGTTTAGGACCTGAAATGGTTAATTTAGAGGTCACAGTTCTGAGTCACATAGCAAATTACTGCTTCACCTTTACCTGGATTAAAATTTCATCATAGCCTGAGTTAAGGTAAATTTTAAAGGTTAAAAAATCAAACCCTTCTGACCACCTTTTAAGCAACGAATGTTGCAATTATTGTCAATAAATGTTTCAAAAGTCAATGATTAGTGAAATTATGCAGTACTGCAAAATAAGGCATCTTCAGTACACACTGAACTTGTTTGAACTTTATTTCTATTTTGAGGAAACTCTATGAAACTATGGCATATGGTTTCCAGTCTCCCCTCTACCATGTGCAGTGTGTAAACCCTTGTCCAATGCATTGCATCTCTGAGGCCCAGCACCCTCATTTCTAAAATGGGAATCATTTCAGTTTAGTTAAAGGTAGTTAAGAAAATCAAAAGTGATATAATATGTGTGGAATTTCATGTTAATCTTAAGAATCCCTGTACACATGAGCATTAAACATTATGTAATTGGTGTCTTGACAGCTAATTTTCTTACTAAATAGATTGTAAATAACAATGCTCTCCAATGTGAAACAAATACAATGGTATCTTTTCAGGGCACATCTTTGTAAAGCATTACCATTAGTGATCTAGTAGTTTACATCAATCCAATGACATGCAATTCACAACCACCAAATAAAATCTCATATTCCAATTTGCAGATTATTTCTTCTTTGCTGGGATTCTCTTTTTTATACTGTCTGCCTCCTATCCACCTCTAAACCACATTCCTGTTTTTCTGTCCCTAGTATTATTGCTTATGGTATGATCTTTTTCATTCCATTACAAATGATAAAGACATACTAAACAGCATCAGAATCAGTCCCATCTGGAAGAGGTGAGAGATTGGCAGAGCCTTAATTTCTCAAGCCTCCCCATTCAATTCTCTGATATTGTCTTTTCCTCATTCTGCTGAATAAGTTTTACCTATGTACTGACAGACAGTGGAAAAGTCTTCTGTGCCTTTTCCTTTTGTAGAATCTATGACCCAGTTATCCTTGGAGTGAAATAATGGGTACTTCTTTGAGGGAAAACTTGATGGTCTACAAACAGTCAGTGTGGTGTTTGCTTTACTCTTCTAATGTGGCTTTGGTGGCAGCTCTGATGTAAACCATAGCACACCATTATGGGCTTTAGAGCTCATTCAAATTTCAGCTCTGACCCCTATGAGCTGTGTGAATGAAAGTCTCTCATGCTCGCATAATCTGTTTCCCCTTTTCTCAAATAAAAATTAATAATCTCTGCTTTCTGCTCCCCAGAATTTGAGGTGTTGGGGTGCTCAACAGTAAATGGTATACACATTTACTTAGCTACATAATGATGTATGTTTGCTATTTTAAAATGTTTAAGTTGTCCTATCAAGTTTATACTTAGGCAGCTGTGATATAAGTTCAACATTTTAAAACATTTGAAAGATTTGATTTTTAAAGACAAACTATGTTATTGTTTGATGAAGTATAACAAGTTCAATAACTTCATATAAGTGTCAGAGATACACTTATTTCCCTCAAGTCATGAATTTCCAACCAGTCATCAGCCTGAGAATCCAGCATGTTGAGCAATGTTTTGGATCAAATGCTTCATTTTTTAAAAATCTTAGCTGCATATTGGTAACACCATGGTTGTATGTTTGTTGATTTATTTATTTGTTCATTTAAAAATATCTACTTCTATAATCTCTTCAAGGGTGGCTGACTAGATTTTCATGGATAGAAGTTTGGAAATGACAACAACACTAAAAATAATTTGTTTTTGTCCTTATCGGGTAACCAGTGTACACTCAGAAGGGATTCGAACTCATCTAGTTGATTGGCTCACCACTTTCTTTCAATAGAACACAGTCTGAACTAGCAGGAAACACCATGTAAGCATGCAATGATTAAAAGCTCCCAGTTGTCTCAGTAAAAAGAGAAGACTTCAATGAATCCAGTTGTTGTCTCTGATCAGTCTCTCCTATATGCTTCTCCTCTCACTATGCAGACCGAGATTTGGGAGAGGGAGACTCCCACCAGGACTCAAACCTTTCCCAGTTCTTGGGAATAGCCTGCAAATAGATGTTAAACATCATCAAATCCTTAACTAACGTAAGTATGTCAATGCTTATGGCTTGTGATGGGGTAACAAATCGACAGTGGCTTGTAAATGGCAAATAAATTAATCCTTAATTTTAAAATATATGTACAAGGCAAATTATTAAAAGAGATTGCTGCACAGACAACACTCTATGTAAATTTTGATGCTTCTATTGCATTTTATATTTTTTCATTTTTAGAGCTAGTGCATTGAAATAAGGCATCTGGGATAAAAGAAACATCTAACATTTTGATAGCAATATTAAAATGGCAAAAGTCTGAAGTACTCCTACCCTTAATTGTTCCATGGTCATTTGCTGCAATTTTCTATTTTCTGCACAATCTAATTTGTTGGGATACTTTGAGTGAATTTTTATTCATTTCAGTTTTTTTCATTTTAAGAGCTCTGACTAGTTTCTTTTCAATATCTATTTCTTTATTGAAATGGTCTTTCGCTGAGTTTTATCTCTTAATTTATTCTTAGAATTTCCTTTAGTTTATTGAATATTTTAATAATCAGTTTTTTATCATCTTTCTCTGGAATTTCACTCACTTTCATTATCAGTGGGATTCTTTGTTGGGGGATTGTGAATTTGGGTGCAAGATTTGTTTGTTTCCTCATTTCTGGAGGTCTTCTTTTGCATCCAATCCACACCTCCCCCGAAACATGCAGCCCAGACAATGCTGCAGAAGCAGCAAATTTTATTGAGGAAATAGGTACACAGACCAATCGATAGAGGTCAGCTCTCCTTTCCTTCAGAAAGTGACCTTGAAATGAGGGTTTTAGAGGTTATTATAGGGTGAGTGAGTTACATAACTTGGGAAAGCAGGATTTGGCTAATATTCAAGCTATAGATATTTACATTTCAACTGTGATGGCACCATCTATGTCCCACTTTCAGTTCCTGGAACTCTAGGTTACTGGCCAGGGGGTCTGGCAGCTTGTGGTTTGGCCCTATTTGTTAGAAGCAAGAATAGTATTAAATCACAGAAGCAGAAAAAGCAGGTTAGCAGATACATGCAGGCCTGAGCCAGAGTGACTCCATTTTTAGTTTGGATTTTACACTTCAACTTGCACATCAATTGAGAAAGATTCCGTTTTCTGTTTTATACCTATATCCTTTTGTATGTAGTTATCTCTTTTGTTTTGGGACAGCTCTCTCTTTTTGATATATGAATAGGTTGAGGGGTATGACCTGAGGTCCCCCTCTGGTTGATTCTCCTTGGGACCTGGTTGTTGGTTTAAGGATTTTCCTCCTCAGTTCTACGTGTTAAAATAATGTTGAGACTCATGTATGTCTAGTATATGTTGAGGTCAGATTCATTGTTACTGGGCTGAGTTGTGAGTATTGCTTGAGAGCAGGATGTCTGTGAACCTGAAGTGACATGCTCACTTTCCAACCCCACTTAAAGGAAGCAATGACCCAGGAATAGCACTACTATTATCAACAGTTGTACAACCTTAAGACAAATGTTCAGACCAGTTATTAGACAGCAGGGGTCTACTACATTGCCAGCTCTATTAATAATAATAACAAGATAAATGAGGTACAAATTTCATAAACTGTATAATCTGTATTTAATGAAACTACAGTTTATTATGTGAAAAGAAAATAGAGTAGAAAGTTTAGAGAAAATTTGAAATGTTTTAAAAAGTGAATATAGGAGCAGAAGCTAGATCACAAATGTTGATTATAAAGAAAGAGAAATAAAAAATTAACTGTAAGTAGTTTACCAATTAAAAAGAGAAATAAGAAAAAGGAAAATTTGCTGTTGGAAGAAGAGAGTGAATAAGGGGCAATAAAAGGGACACAATCCAAGGTACAACAAACAAGCAAATGTAAGATCCAAACAAATCACTGAAAAGAGAGAAAAAAGAACGTTTCAATCTACTTAAAGAAATCATACATCAACAAGACATAACAATCCTATATATCTATGCCCCAAAAAATGGGGCATCAGTGTGTATCTAACAAACCCTTCTCAACTTCAAGAATCAATAGACCACAACACAATAATACTGGGTGACTATAACACACCTCTCTCACCACTGGATAGATCATGCAAAATAGATCATATGTTATGCCACAAAAGCAAATCTTAGCAAATACAAAAAGAATAGAGCAACTACCCTGCATTCTATCTGACCATAATGAAATAATATTAGAAATAAAATTAAAAAGGACAGACTTTTAAAGGCTACAAGAGATAGGAATCAGATTACATACAGAGGGAAACCAACTCAGATCTCAGCAGATTTTTCAACCCAGACCCTCAAAGCCAAAAGACCCTGGAACAACATATACCAAGGTCTGAATGGCACATGGCACATTTTCAGGGAAGAAAATGGCCACTGGTAACAAGAGGGGTGTGTGTTATAGGTCTGAGTGTGAGTCAATCATGGCAGACTGTTTAGTGTGACTTAATCATTAGAGACTGAGGACATGCCATTTGGGCAGGGTAGAAACTGTAATACCTCAGATCTGCACAGGCAAGAAAAGATTGGGCAATCAGAAAAAACTAGGTGTGCAGGTTAAAAAATAGAACTCAGGAAAACAGTTGTAAAAGCTTGAAACTCATTGTTACTGGGATAAAAATCCAGAGACCAGAGACCATATATTTGACTTCCCCTCAAGAATTCATTGTTACTGGCAAAGGATAAAAGACTCAAGCCAAGAGCCTACATTTACCTCCTTCAACAAGAGACTGCCTGGGTAGGGATGAATTTCCAGGCCTAGGGCCAAACATTTGCCTTCTCTCTCCCGGGATCCACTCTTTCCTCCTCCCTGAGGACTGTCATTTCCTTTTACTTGGAGAATGTTATTTTCCGTATCCTTCAAGAAATAATCCTTTTAAAGTGAGCAAAGAGGAGTAGAGGAAACGGCCAACAAAACACCAACACATTTCTGAAATACAGAGTAGAAGGAAGGGACATAACTCAGCAGAGAGGATCAAGCTATAGATTACATGTCAGAAAAAGTTTTCTTAGTATGGGAAAGCCAATCTGTGTACATAAAAATATCCATATGACTCAGGATGTAGAAGCACCACATGTCAAAATAGGGGAAATTGAGGCAGAAAATAGGAGCCACTCTGTACTCAAGTGCCCTCTACAACCTCTATGAACAATTAATTGTCTTCCTCTCATCAGAAGAGGGGTTTACTCTCTAGAGAAACTGAAGCTAAGAGGTCCTGTAATCCATTTTAGAACATCAAAGTAAAGCTAAAAACTACATAAACTTTCAGAAATAAACCGGGTGTTATATAGAGAATTATGAATCAGAAGGGCATCAGAGTTCTAAAGAGTAATTGTTACTTTGTGTGTTCATAGAAAATGTAAGAGCTGGGTATTATGACACAAGCCTATAATTCCAGCTATTCCAAGGTTGAATCAGGAAGTTGAGGCAAATTCAAGGCTAGCCTGAGCCGGCCTGTCTCAAAATTTTAAAAAATGGCTGTAGGTGTGGCTCAGAGGTTGAGGGCTTCTGGGTCAACCCACAGGACAAACAAAAAAGAACAAAACAACAAAAATTCCCAACAAAACTTAAAACAAATAAACCAACCCAAAACAGCAACACAACCAAAAAAATCAACAAAAAGAAACATGCTTTTAGATACATCTTTGCTACAAAATGTATTCCCCTTTTTCACTTTCACAGAAACGTACTAGAGCATATGCTCCATCCAAATATTAGAAATCAAGGCAGAGGCGGTCATGGGATCCAGGAATCACATGACTTTATATGTAAGGCTGGGAGTTTAAGACGGGGTCCTGGGCACCAGGCCTGGGAACAACCAATTGCACATATTAAGTAGATAAAGCAGGTGTAATGGAAGATAAAGAAAATAAAAGGGGGAATCTGAAGTTTAAACATTTAGAAAATTATGACTAGGACTTTGAAACCTCAATGTAAGCATCTGTATATAATATAAGATAAGCAACTAGAAAATTAGGAATAGGTATGAGTTGGTCAAATAGAAGTTAAACATATCCAATAAATAAAACATATGCTTACTGGTGAACCATAGTTCCGTGGTCATAATGGTGGTAAACAAAGTATATTGATATAAACAAAAATTTCAATCAAAATATATAGCAGTGAATTGGGGCAATATGTGGGATGTGGATGTCCTTATTTTTCTGTGATGTGTATTTTACATAGAGTAGAGATGGATATTAATCTTCCTTACCAGGAAGTCATTAGAAATTTCCTAAAATTGGATAAATCAAGCAACCAAGACAGATAAGTATTGAGAAATATCAACATTTCAGAAGATTTCTAGAATGATTCAAAAAGGCTACAATTAAGAAAGAAGCAAATGAAAAGTGTACCACTGAAAACCACACATACACGCACACAAACATACATATAGATCCATTAGTGGAATTTAATTTTATAATTTCATATGTTTTTGGTATATAATTAATGACTATTCCTATTTTTCTTTCTGCAATAAAAATTCTTTAATTAATTATGTGATAACTTGATATTTTTAAACATTTTATCATTTCTAATTACATTTGATATATATGCTAGTGTGCTAAGCTTATATAAGTTTGCACATATATTTTAATACCAAGCTTATAGGAAAGCCATAAATGTATAAGTTTCACAGTATATGTATGTATGTATTTATCTATGTCTATCAGTATTTGTTGGTAGATATTGATAAATAGGTATAGATGGATATAGATAGTATCGTGGTGAACTTTTTATATGTCCAAAAGTACTTGTTCTGTATAAGTCATGTTTCTAATACTTTTTGGATACACACACAATGCTTCATATAATCCTGAATTATTTTAGGAAATAGACTATTTTTCTCTTTTCCTTTAGTTTTTATTTGTATTTTATCAACTAAAGTCCAGGAACAGATTGAATGAGTGATTGGCAGACACCACAGCCGCTGGATATAGGACAAGAACAGTATGCCCTACACAGAAGCTGTCCTGCATGAAATACAGAGATACATTAACTTCATTCCAACAAGTATGCCCAACGTACTGACCTGTGAAAGTAAATTCAGAAACTATTTCATTTCCAAGGTAAGATTCTTTTTCCCACGTCAAAGTCCCCAAATTTGCAGTATGGTCCCAATCCTCTGCCAACACAAGATGAGAGAAATACAAAACTCATCATCCAGGTAGCAGCTTGATGGACTCAGAGCTGGACCAGATTAGGTCATGAAGCTGCATAACTGTCCCTCATATCCAGCAGTGTGAATTTCCCAAATTTCTTCTGCTCCTTCAAATTTGTTTTGGCTACTCATAGCTGTTTACATTTCCAAACACATTTTAGAATCAGTTTTTTAATTTCTTAAAAAACTCTTCCTGGGATATTTTTCAACATGATATTAAATCTAGATAATCTAGAAAAGAATTTATATCTTGACATGTTGAATATTTCAGTTAATGAACATTTTATATGTTCTCATTTCCTTTGGGTTTTTATTTTATGCAATAAATTTTTGTTTTAAGTGGAGTAGTTTCCACACTTTTTGAAAGAGTTTTTAAATTATGTAATTGATATTTTGAAGATAATATAAATTGTAAAATTTGAATAATGCCTTTTACATTTTGTTGTACTTGGCATATGGACATGTTGTTCTAGCTTTATTTTAATGATTTTATATCTAGAATTCTTATGAATTTTATAAGTCATTGATAGTAATTTCTGTTCATACTCATTTGGGATTTCTTATTTATATTACCCTGATGTCTGGTTTGTATTGGTTTCATTTATTATTTTCCAATTCTAGAGACCTTAATTTCTCCTTCTTACATAATCATACTGGCTGGGATTTCCACCGAAGTGTTGAGCCAAAGTGGTGTGTGGAGCATGCTTTTAATTTTTTTTTGACTCTAGCAGGAAGTGAAGGTTTAACATCACACTATTGAGTGTGATGTTTTATGTACATTTTGGCAGTTACTCTTAATCAGATGAAGGAAGTTTTACTTTTTCTTATTTGCGTTTGACGTTTCTTTTAATGTATTGTTTTGTTTGACACTCTGTCAATTTTATCAAATGGATTCTCTGCATCCATTGATCATGTGTTGTTGGTCATATATCTTGGTCTCCTTCTCTACTAAATACATATTGTAAGTACAGACACACAGCAGAATTGGATCTTCTAAAGTTTGTTAAAGACTTTTTCTCCCACATTTTTTATTGGTGCATTACTCTTGTACACGCTGATGGGATTTGTTATTATACATTCGTGCACGCAAATAGTATCACAATATAATTTGGCCAATATCATATCCCAGCACTCCTTATTCGTATTTATGAAGGATTATTCTCCAATTTGTCTTCAAAACTACTTTGTCATATTTGAGTCAAAGTAAGGCTGGCCTCATAAAATAAGAGAGATCATATTTCATACTTTGAGACTATTTTAATGCTTTTCTATCCCTACACTCTTCTTTTTGTGGCCTCTTAGTTGTGTCTTTGGAATAATATTTGCCCAAGTACAGTTCTATTAGAAAAACTTCCGTTTCAGTTGCTATTCATCCTCTTTCAGAAAGAAGCTTTTCTTCCCCTACTAAGTAGTCAGAATGCTACAAGATATACTACCCTGTCTCAGAATTGTTGACTAACATACTTGAAAATTGACTACCTTCAACCTCTGAGGTTTCCCCAGCTATGCAATCTCGGAACTGATTTTTATCTCAGTGACATTCCAATGAGTCTAACATAAAGTTTCTATATTTATTTAGACTTTCTGGTCAGTATGCTCCAAGATACTCCATTTCGCTTAAAGCCAGAATATATGACTAATGAAATTTACAATTCATAGAACTGAAAGTTGTGCTTTCATGATGGAGAAAGAATTATGACTTTAGTAAAGTTAGAAACATTATTTTCAGCCAGGCACTGTGATGCATGCCTGTAATCCAAGTACCTCAAGTGGCTGAGGCAGGAGGATCCCCAGCTCAAAGCCAGTGTCAGCAAAAGGGAGGCACTAAGCAACACAGTGAGACCTTGTCTCTAAATAAAATACAAAATAGGGCTTGGGGTGTGGCTCAGTAGTTGAATGCCTGAGTTCAATCCCCAGGATGAAAAAAGAAAAAGAAAAAGAAATACTATTTTCAACTTCTGGAGAAGAGTGAATGGAAGACTTTCCCAAGAGGTGATGGGCCTTGACCTGATGATGACAGATTTCATACGAGGGTTAGATTTCTCAATTCATTGAGTTTTCAGCAAGAATAGAAGAAGGAATCATGGTATGAGTAGTCTATGTTGATTATAGAGGAACCAATCCAATGAACAAAATTGTAACAGTGCATAGCTTATTGTAATGACCTCCTGATGAATTCTAAAAATAAGTTCTGCTATCATGGGATTGAGGTACTCATGAGGTGGACATAATGGTATATGTTCTCATTTCCTTTGGGTTTTTGTTTTATGCAATAAAACATTATCTTATGCTAAGATAAGTTGGCAAATTTCTTCTCTAAGGGGCCAGAAAGTGAATATTTGGGTCTTTTAGGCAATAGGGTCTCTCTTGTCACTTCTTGTCTCTGCCATAGCTACACAAAAGCCCTCACAGATCATGTGTAAATGAGTGAAAAAGTGGGTTCCAATATTTCCAATATTTCTGGTTCCAATATTTCTGGACAGTGATTTACATAATTTCCATGTCACAATATATGTGTTTCAATTTAATAATTGCTGGATAAAACACCATACATGAACCGATGAGACTGGATTTGAATGGGCTGTGGTTTGCTAGTTACTGGTCTGAGCCCTTTCCATAGAACTTTCTGAATGACAGGAATGTTCTATATCTCTGTTGCCAATACACTTGTTACTAGCCACATATGCCTGTTTAGTGTCTGTAATGTGATTAATGCAAGTAAGGCATTTAGTTTAACTTACTTATTTTAAATTATATGAATTCATTTAGATTTATTTCAATTGTAATTTAACTTTTAATTACTTTAAATTTAAATGTGTGGCATGAGGTCTTTGTGTTGGACAGCACACATCTGAAGCGTTTTCCAAATAGAATTAAGTATCTTTCATCATGTTTAGATGAGGGACAATAAAAAATAGTGGCAATAAATCATACTGTTCTACAGCACACTACCATCAATTTAGCCTACAGCCATTTATTATGGATCTTATAAATGATCACAAGAGAGCAGTTCAAATGTTACCAAAGAAACAATAAGGTGATGAAAACGCTGCTTACCATTCCCTCTAAAAACTGGAACAAGACAGGGATGCCCTCTCTCACCACTCTTATTCAATATAGTCCTTAAAACTCTTGCCAGAGCAATCAGACAGACGAAGGAAATTAAAGGGATACAAATAGGGAAAGAAGAACTCAAACTATCATTATTTGCAGACGATATGATTCTATACTTAGAGGATCCAAAAAATTCCACCAGAAAACTTCTAGAACTGATAAATGAATTCAGTAAAATTGCAGGATATAAAATCAATATACATAAATCAAA
>JAQQSJ010000733.1:0-14840 GCA_028644305.1 Xerus rutilus
TAAAAAAACATCATCAATTAAAAAGGTCTTTAAATGTTTTTAATTTAAAAACAAGCCTCAGGCTAAGCATGGGGACACACATATGTAATCCCAGTTACTCCTAAGGCTGAGGCAGGAGGCTAGCCAGTTTGAGGCCAGCTTCAGCAACTTAGGGAGACCATATCTCAAAATAAAATTTAATAAGCACTGGGGGCTCAGTGGTTGAGGGCTTGCCTAGCATGCTCAAGGCCCTGGGTTCATTCCCCTAGTACAAGAAAGAAAAACAGGTCTGGAGATGTAGCTCAGTGGTAGAGTGCCACTAGTTCAATCTCCAGCACCACAAAATAAATGAATAAATAAATAAATAATAACAATAAAAAAACCAACAATAAAAAATGATTACAAAACAAGTGAATTATCAAAGTACTTATGTACTGTTGCTGTATTGCTAGACCTATACAGAAACATTTTCTTTTATTGTTACTTGCCCTTTAAACTTTATCCAAAGAAAATCTGCTATAGCACAATTTGCCTCAGATTCATTCCAAATTTTATACTTGTTTTCCAATGAAAAACTTACAATTTTCAAAATAAATTAATAAAATACATTTTAGCCAGGCACGGTGGTGCAAGTCTGTAATCCCAGCACTTAGGGAGGCTGAGACAGGAGAATCGCAAGTTCAAAGCCAGCCTCAGCAATGGCGAGGCACTAAGCAACTTAGTGCGACCCTGTCTCTATATAAAACACAAAATAGGGCTGGGGATGTGGCTCAGTGGTCAAGTGCTCCTGAGTTCAATCCCCAATACCGAAAATAAAATAAAATAAAATACATGTTAAGAGGCTGGGATTGTAGCTCAGCGGTTGAGCGCTTGCCTCGCATGTGTGAGTCCCTGGGTTGGATCCTCAGCACCACATACAAAGCAATAAAATAAAGACATTGTGTCCATCTACAACTAAAAAAAATATATTTAAAAAAAATACATTTTAAAACCCTAGATCTAAGATATATTTACAATAATAAATTGAATGTAAACATTAAATGAATGATAAAAACACAATATATCCATATTAATGTCTTCCTTTCCACTCCTATAATGTTAATTTCTTTTTATCTTATTTTATTGTTCCTATTCAGTATGAATAAAAGTGGTGATATTGATATTGATGGATTAAAACCTAGAAACTTTAAAAACAAAAGAACTTTATTTGAGGTGAGAGAATTAAAATTTAGGAAAATATAGATTCAGACTTCTGCATTAGTGCTCTGAAGTTACTCAGACTATATCTAGCTTTTAAAGGGAAGGAGAAATTCCTATTATTATTGTTTTGGGGGGAGGAGGTGCTAGGGATAGAACCCAAGGCCTTGAGAATGCTGGACAAACGCTTTACCACTAAGCTACCCCCAGGCCTCTTCATATTTTAATATATAAAATGTTCTTAGAAATTGATACTAAAGGGGCTGGGATTGTAGCTCAGCGGTAGAGCGCTTGCCTCGCATGCGCATGCGTGAGGCCCTGGGTTCGATCCTCAGCACCACTTACAAAGTAATAAAATAAAGACATTGTGTCCATCTACAACTAAAAAAATATTTAAAAAAAAAAAAGAAAAGAAAGAAATTGATACTAAACATCTCTCTTTTTTTTTTTCTTCCTGTAATGTGGATTGAACCCAGGGCCTCATGCATGCTAGGATTTCCCTCTACTACTGAGCTACATCCCCAGCCTTTTTTAATTCTTAGATGGGTCTCACTAAGTTTCCCAGGCTGATCTCCAACCTGAGATCATTCTGCCTCAGCCTCTGAGTAGCTAAATTACAGGCCTGCGCTCTCCCCCCAGCCCAACCTCTCTACCCATTCATGGTTTTTTCCTTAACATGAAGAAAGTTTAGGAACTAGTAATTCTTACTCAAAGTAGTCAATAAACATGAAGAAAAAAGAAGTCTAGTCTCAGCAGTAATCAAAGAAATCCAAATTAAAATAATATACCATTTTGCAGGGCACAGTTCATATTCCTAGCAATTTGGGAGGCTGAGACAGGAGGATCACAAGTTCAAGGCCAGGCTCAGCAACTGAGCAAGACCCTGTCTCAAAATTTAAAAATTTAAAAATGAAAAAGGGTTAGGAGGGGACTGGGAATGTAAACTCAGTGGTTAAAACAACCCTGGGTTAAATCCCCAATACCGATGATGATGAATGATGATGATGATGATAACAATGATATAAAATTGTATCTACCAAGCCGGGCGTGGTGGCGCACGTCTGTAATCCCTGCACTTTGGGAGGCTGAGACAGGAGAATCGCGAGTTCAAAGCCAGCCTCAGCAATGGCGAGGCACTAAGCAACTCAGTGAGACCCTGTCTCTACATAAAAAAAAAAAAACACAAAATAGGGCTGGGGATGTGGCTCAGTGGTCCAGTGCCCCCGAGTTCAATCCCTGGTACCAAAAAAAAAAAACAAAACAAAACAAAAATTGTATCTACCAAATCGGCAAATGTATTAGAAAATGCTAATATACTATATTGTCAATATCCCTTTTTGAAAATTAATAGACTTTTTTTTAGTTGTAGATTGACACAATGCCTTTATTTTATTTATTTATTTTTATGTGGGGCTGAGGATTGAACCCAGTGCCTCGCAAGTGCTAGGCAAGAACTCTACCACTGAGCTACAACCCCAGCCCCCATATTGTCAAAATTCTAAGAAATAAGAATTTACATAGAGTGATAATAAAATTACCAATCAGTTCAGTATTTCAAGAAAGAAATTAGGCCACATATATCAAAGAATCTTCTAAATATTTGTGCCCTCTGACCCTGGAATTTGGCTTTTAGACACATCTCCATAAAATAATGGGTATCAACAAAGGACATGTAAATAATACATTTATTGAGGCTAAATATATATACCAAAGCTGAATGCAGTGGCTCAGGTCTATAATCCCAGCAACCTAGGAGGCTGAAACAGGAGCATCACAAGTTTGAGGTCAGCCTGGGCAACTTAACAAGACCCTGTCTCAAAATAAAACATCAAAACAGGGCAGGGAGTATATCCCAGTAATAGAGTTTCCATTAGTACAAAAACTAAACAAAAAACAAATTAATTAATTAAAAGAAAAAAATATATATATATACTCTAGTCTCCAAGGTTAGTTAATATGGTAACTGTGAGTGATTATCAATTCTATTCCTGCTAACCAGAATACAATGTATTGTATAACTGTGGAATAAAAGATAGGGAAATCAATTTTTGAGAAGGAGTTTTTTCCCCTAATACTAAATTTTAAAATAAAATAAACCTCTCATATAATGCCTTATATAGGAAACCTTAGGGAATATTTGAATTACTAACTTCAATAGTTTTATAGCCATTTAGTCCTTACACTCTCTAAATGATAAACTCAGTAATAGGTATTCTGGAAAGAGAGCTAAGTTAATGTCACATAAATATATAGATTCATGGTGATCAATGCAATATATGGACAGATCTTAAAATTCACCAAAAAGTAGATGGTAGGTCATTTCAAAGAAGACTTATGGGGTGATGAAACCAGGAGCCAACACTATGACTAAAGATTAAAGTTCTCCATAGAGTACCAGAGTCACTGAATAGTGCTATGGTTTTCTGAGGAAGGATAAGATTTTCCAGTTATAATTATGACATAATACATGATTGGTTATTTTTTTTTTTTTTTTTTTTTTGGTACTGGGGATTGAACTCAGGGGCACTCGACCACTGAGCCACATCCCCAGCCTTATTTTGTGTTTTATGTAGAGACAGGGTCTCACTGAGTTGCTTAGCACCTCGCCGTTGCTGAGGCTGGCTTTGAACTCGCGATTCTCCTGTCTACATGATTGGTTATTTAGGAAAGTAAATAAATGTCTCAAAGCCTTAAAAGAAAAAAAGAAGAAAAAAAAAAAAGACCTAGGGATGTAGCTCAATGATAGAACACTTGCCTCTCACTTTGGAAGGCCCTGAGCTCCATACCTAGCACCACATACATGCAAAAGAATTTAATATTGCTGACTAATAAAAAATACGTAAATCTTGTCTGTATAAGAAGAAAGCAAGTAGCAAGACTGACATTCTATTAGGCAAGTCAAGAACCTGTCTACTACTATAAACTGCCTAAAACCCTCTGCTCTGAGGGAAGGAAAACTACATGATACCTAGACAAGAGCCAGAATTTTCCTACAAGAAATACTTTTGCCTTTGCCAGGCACAGTGGTGCACGCCTGTAATCCCAGCACTTGGGAGGCTGAGACAGGAGAATCATGAGTTCAAAGCCAGCCTCAGCAAAAAGCGAGGCACTAAGCAACTCAGTGAGACCTTGTCTCTGAATAAAATACAAAATAGGGCTGGGAGTGTGACTCAGTGGTAGAGTGCCCCTGAATTCTATCCCTGGTGCCAAAAAAAAAAAAAGAAAAAAGAAATACCTTTGCCTTCACTCTAGTAACTGATTTAGATCCCTGAAGAAATACACAAATCTGTAGAAAAGAATGACACTCATTCTCCTAGCAATTGTGCTTAGGCAGAGTCTGGTAAAAATAAGTTTAGCCTGAAATGTTTTCAGAGAAGGTATCCTCAATTTTGCCACTCAGCCATAAAAAGTCCCATAATGCTGTGGAACATTTCATCCTGAACATCACAATTTCCTGATGTGCCTGCCAGAGTGAATTAGCTGCAGAAAGGACAGCCACTCACCTGCATAACTTGACCTGCTGCATGGAGTTTTAAATTCTCGTCAACGTCCAGGGGAAGCAATAATTGACACTTGAGTTATTCTTTCTGACAGACATTAGATAGTAGGAACAATTGCTTATAGAGATCTCCTCTATTATATACCATTAAAACCATCCCATAGCATATGAGGCATACCTGTGTGATTTTCTTTGGCAAAAGGGCTTGCATTCCAGTCATCAAAAAATGACCTCCCATTAGCCAGGCATGGTGGTGGACGCCTGTAATCCCAGAGCCTCAGGAAGCAGAGGCAGGAAAATCACGAGTTCAAAACCAGCCTCAGCAACTTAGTGAGGCCCTAAGCAACCTCGTGAAACCTTGTCTCTAAGTAAAATACAAGATAGGGCTGGGGATGTGGCTCAGTGGTCAAGTGCCCCTGAGTTTAATCCCTGGTACCCTAAATAAATAAATAAAAGCAGAGACACACTGGTTGTAGCTGGTGAAGAGCTCTACTCACTTCCTCTGTGGCCCAGCCCAGCAAGACTACAATACCCTTTGAGGACATGCTCCCCAGTGACAGAGAACTTCCTACTAGGATCCCCCTCTTAAAGGTTTCTACCACCTCCTAAAATTGCCAACTTGAGGACTACACATTTTTCGCACAGGCTTTTGAGGACATTCAAGATCTAAACTTTAGCACAAGTCCTGACCAGCCTATCCCATATCTGAATTATGTTCACAAGATCAAAAATTGGTTAGAAGCTGGGCATGATGGCACACGCCTGTAGTAATTCCAGTGGCTCAGGAGGCTGAGCAGGAGAATCGTGAGTTCAAAGTCAGCCTCAGCAATTTAGAGAGGCCTTAAGCAACTCAGTGAGACTCTATCTCTAAATAAAACATAAAAAAGGGCTGGGGATATGGCATCCCTGAGTTTAATTCATGGTACTGGAAAAAAATTTGGTTATATCTCAGAGAATATTTTAATTGTCATTTTTCTTGCCCAATTAACTGGTTATTAAACACAAAATACAAACAGGATTTCTACTCCTCTATATAGGTATAGGCTGGAGAGGGAGAAATCGCCATGATTCATTCACTCATTCCTTTCTTTCTTTTTTCGATACTGGGGATTGAATCTAGGGGTGCTCTACCACTGAGCTGTATTCTCAGCCCTTTTAATTTTTTATTTTGAGGCAGAGTCTCACTAAATTGCTAAGGCTGGCCTTGGAACTTGCAATCCTCCTGCCTCAGCCTCCCAAGTAGCTGGAATTACAGGTGTGCATCACTGTACCCTCCTCTATGATTTATTTTTTCTTTTCTTTCTTTTTTTCTTTCTTTCTTTCTTTCTTTCTTTCTTTCTTTCTTTCTTTCTTTCTTTCTTTCTTTCTTCTTTTTTTCTTTTTGGTACTGGGGAACTGGGGATTGAACTCAAGGGCACTCAACCACTGAACCACATCCCCAGCGTTATTTTGTATTTTTATTTAGAGACAGAGTCTCACTAAGTTGCTCAATGCCTCGCCATTGCTGAGGCTGGCTTTGAACTTGTGCTCCTCCTGCCTCAGCCACCCGAGCCGCTGGGATTACAGGCTGCACCACCATGCCTGGCATCCGTGATTTATTTCTAACACATTCTCTTATGAATTATTATTAATTCACAGTTTTCCTTATTTCTTCTCTCCTCTTTTTGGGGGAATGGGAGTTGATTATTTTGCTATTCCTGTGGTTACTTTTTTAAAAATTTGTTGTCGGTTGTGGAGAGCAAGTTGTGCCCTGCTCCAAGGTACTCCATGATGACTAGAACAGTGGTTTTCAGGCTGTGCCTAACCCTGAGTTACTGTTTTATAAAGCAGTGGTTCACCATGAATTATTCCATTTCGAGTACAAGTGCCAAAGAAGAATGACTTTACACCTCCTTTGTACACGTAAACCACCACCATGTGTATAGCACAATTGTGAGGCATATAAATTGATAAACTAACTGTGCTAATAAAAATGATCACCTGTCAATTTATCAAATTAAAACAGAACTTATTAAATTACACATGGATGCATGAGCTCATTGAATTCACATCAGAAAAACCAGGCTAATGAACTTACTGAACACACCAGACCACCAGATGAAGCAATGCCCTCCCCCAAGACCCGTAAAAGGAGGAGCACCAAGACTGGTCATGGCACACACTGACCCACCAACAGGTCATCCGTGACATACATGATGAGGCAACAAATCTGCAACTCTCTGTCCCCGGGTGTCAGCTCATCTCCGTCTCCCTGCCTACGTGGCCCACTGCAAAACTGCCTCCTCCTGGATCTTGGACTAGAACAGGGTCCCTGTTCTGCCAGCTCTGTACCCCCCCAACAATTTCTTTGGCATGTTTTGGTTCAGAATCTTATTTGACAACCTGCAGTGATTCTTTTGCACTTTTTTTTCTTTTGGTGTCTGGGGTAGAGGGAAGGAGAATAGGACCCACTCTATCTGGAATGACAAAAGACCACTCCACCTTGGGTGACTGAGAACCCCACCCATAAAGCACTTACCCTACCCTCATCTCATGGATTTTGCTTAGGTATTGATGGGAAATTTTTCAACATGGCAAAATCAGCACAGGTACAACTAAACCATGAAAGGAAACAGTAATAACTGCCCCAAATGCATAATACATGAGGAGGGATGTTTCCAGACCAGATATAAAAACTCACCAAATGGAAAACTCTGAGCCACCTCCTCTCTTTGCATGGCGCATTCCATGTTCTCTGGAACATACTTTCATTTAAGCTAAATAAACCTTTTATGCTTATTCTATCTGTGTATCTACTGAATCTTTCTTTCAGGAAGACAAGAACCCAGGACACCACTCCCACCTACCTATCTGAATTTCTCAGTAGCTAAGAAAGGACCAAATAGATACACTGCATTATATTTTACCTGTACCAGTCCATGAACTGGATAAATCATAAAATATTCATTTTTTTCTAACAATGGAGGGAATTTTGTATTCTTCCAAGATCAGTTTTACTTTAAAACTAATCAGACTTACCAATCAATACAGCTAGACCAATCAGTACAGCTTTTTGTTTGTTTGTTTGGTACTGGGGATTGAATTCAGGGGTACTCAACCACTGAGCCATATCCCCAGCCCTATTTTGTGATTTTATTTAGAGACAGGGTCTCACTGAGTTGCTTAGCACCTTGCCGTTGCTGAGGCTGGCTTTGAACTTGCGATTCTCCTGTCTCAGCCTCCCAAAGTCCTGGGATTACAGGCGTGCGCCATTGCGCCCAGTTTACTTATACAGTATTTTCCATTGATCTAATAGCCATGAGCTACTTTTAGCTATGAGCATTCTTTTATACTCCTGTCAAACTTCATACTATTTAAGTTTATGTTACAATATGAACTCTTCAGAGAAGATTCTGTCATTATCCAGGTAAAAAAGCCCTCTTACTTCCAGATATACTCTAGTACATCATTATGATTTTTCTTCATAAACATTTGTAAAAAACTTACTTTATGTAAGTTTTTTTTTATCTGTGATCTGCTTACCTTAACAAAGTACACTGAATTGTGTACTTAAAATTGGTTAAGATGATCTGTTTCATGTTATGTGCATTTGCTCACTATAAAACATTTTATTAAAGGAAATAAAGAAATGAAGAAAGAAAAAGGAAGGCGGGAAGGAAGGAAAGAAGGGAAGGAGAAAGGGCGGACCTCATGTGTGTTTGTATCTGCTCTCTGCCTTTGCTGTCAAGTGCAGCCTTCAAGAACCTTTATGGGTATGTTCAGTATTTTACATATTTATATCTTCATAGCTTCTCCTTTCTTTTCCAGAAACTGCTTTGATGTTGCTTGACAATACCATCTTACTTTTATTTTTGTTTATTTGTTTTTAAGTTTTGATGAACACAATGCCTTTATTTTATTTATTTATTTTTGTGGTGCTGAGGATTGAACTCAGTGCCTCACACGTGCTAGGCAAGCACGCTACCACTGAGCTACAACCCCAGCCTCTCTATTTATTTTTAAGGAGGAAAGATCTACTTTGGCTCACACTTTTAGAGATTTTAGCCATTGTCAGATGAGCAAAGCTGCTTACCTACAATGGCCAGGAAGAAGGAGAGAAAGAGAGTCTGAGAGAAGGAGGGAGAGAGAGGGAGAGAGGGTGGGAGGCAGGGAGAGAGGGAGTGAGAGAGAGAGAGAGAACAATCTTATCTTTATTTGAAGCACAGAAAGTATCAAATTAGCCAGGTGTGGTGGGGTGCAACTGTAATCCCAGCTATTCAAGAGGCTGAGGTGAGAGGATTGCATAGATTTTGTCAGCCTGGGAAACAGCAAAATAAATAAATTTTTAAAGAAAGAAAGATCAGAAACCTATAGAAAGAACTATTGTAGGTACTTCATGTCACAGCTTTCTGATGCCATTACTTAATTATTTTCAAGACCATACTATTGCACTGAATCAGGAGTTCTAGAATTCTAGTGGAGAAGCTGATAGGTCCATGGGACTGGGCTAATCCAAGCTTGGGCATAATGAGAATTACATACTGAATGAATGACAGTTCTATGAATGAATTACATATCATTTGTGGGAAAGATGATTGTGGCTTTTGTTTGGAATATTGTAGGTACTGTTCTACTTCTTGGATATAAGGAACTCCTCTCTCTTTTCTTCTATGCTATCTGTATTCATAATGATTTAGAAGATGATGCTTTTTGAAAAGAGAAATATGGCTGGGTGTGACAGCACACACCTGTAATCCCAGTGATTTGGGAGGCTGAGACAGGAGGATTGCAAGTTTGAGGCCAGCCTCAGCAACCTAATGAGACCCTGTCTCAAAACAAAAAGAAAAAGAAAAGGGTTGTAGGTGTGACTCGTTGGTAGAGCACCCATGGGTTCAACCTTCAGTACCTAGTTCTAGGGGAGCTCGGATCATGCCTGGCCCTATTTGAGAGGTAACAACCCCAGACAGCTTCACCAAGAATATATCTTTGCTTTAAGGAATTCAAGGAGCAACACTGTATCATGAAAAGATTTTCATCCACCACCCTCTTAGATATTACTGCTACCTTTTGTATTAATAGTTACTTTTTAAATTTTTTTTTTTTTTTTTTTTTTTTGGTACCGGGGATTGAACTCAGGGGCACTCGACCACTGAGCCACATCCCCAGCCCTATTTTGTGTTTTATGTAGAGACAGGGTCTCACTGAGTTGCTTAGTGCCTCACAGTTGCTGAGGCTGGCTTTGAACTCGCGATTCTCCTGTCTCAGCCTCCCAAAGTGCTGGGATTACAGGCTTGAGCCACCGCGCCCAGCTACTTTTTAAATTTTTAATTTTATTTCTGGTGCTGAGGAAAGCCATCAGAAACCATAAGAGACCTGTTCCCCACAATCCTGTGACCCAGAGTACCCAGAATAGTCCTTTTCAAGGGTCTCTGAGATAGTCCATCTACAACTAAAAAAAAAAATTTGAAAAAAAAAAAAAGATGCTTGACTCTAAAACAATTGACATTTGCTACCACCTTTTCATAGATGGTTCCACTGACTTTGTAGGAACAACACCAACCAGAGTCATCAGAAAACCATTTCTTAGATGCTGTGTCATTGTAACAGTGGTCCAACTTTATGCTTTGAATGTAGCTCTTGCTGCTCTGCCACTGCAACTTTTTTTTTTTTTTTTTGTACTGGGGATTGAACTCAGGGGCACTTGACCACTGAGCCACATCCCCAGCCCTATTTTGTGTTTTATGTAGAGACAGGGTCTCACTGAGTTGCTTAGCGCCTCGCCGTTGCTGAGGCTGGCTTTGAACTCGCAATTCTCCTGTCTCAGCCTCCCTAAGTGCTGGGATTACAAGTGTGAGCCACCGCGCCCGGCTCTGCAACTTATTTTTAAAGTGGACATGTTTCTTTCTCTTTCTCTCTCTCTGCTCCTCCCTAATCTTCCTCTCCCTAATCTCAGGAGAGACAAGATTACCTTTCTTCCCCATCCTAGGCACAGTTATCTGTCCCTCGAGTACACACCCACCATAGGAATGAAGTAATCCAGACTTTGGGGATGGTACAAGAAGATCTCAAAAATGACTATCTCCCAAATTAACAAGGTAATCACAACTCCAGACAGAGAAGATGGAATGTAGCCCTTGAGTCACCTCTTTAAAAATCCTGTTTCCCTAATAGGCAGAACCCCAGTCTCTAGGACAAGAGTCTCCTGTGTTTCTCCCTTGCGAGCAAAGCAATAAAACTTTTTTCATTTTCTCAAAACAGCATCCTCATTACTGGATTGGACCAGGGGACAAAGTCTGAGCTTTCCTTAACACCTCTACTTTATGCTTTCAGGAAATCAGTTTATTACAAAGAACGTTCTTCCCCCATATGACTTACATAAAACTCTCAGATGTCTCTTTTTTACTTGACAAAGCCAGACACTGACCCTCCAGATTCCCATCCTCTGGCTCATAAATGACTAGCTAAACTTATGTGCCTGTGGAATTCAAAGTACTTGTTAATCAAATTTGGTCAGAATTGTCTACTTCTACGAGGCATGGTGGCCATGCCTATAATCCCAGCAGCTCGGGAGGATTGCAAGTTCAAAGCCAGCCTCAGCAAAAGTGAGGCACTAAGCAACTCAGTGAGACCCCGTTTCTACATAAAACACAAAATAGGGCTGGGGATGTGGCTCAGTGGTTGAGTGCCCCTGAGTTCAATCTCTGGTATCAAAAAAAAACAAAAAAAAGGATTGTCTACTTTCTCCAGAACTTGTTCCACCCACCCTCTTTGTTTGTTTTTAATACCAGGAATTGAACCGAGGGGTGCTTAACTGTAACTGAAAGCTCAGTCCTTGTCCTCAAGGCCAATCCAATAATGTAGACAAGGTCTTGAGAAAAAGGAAAAAGAAGATTCATTGCTTTGCTAGCAAAGGAGAAACACAGGGGACTACTGTTCCAAATGCTGTGATTCTGCTCATCATCAGGATCAGGGGACTGTAAAGCCAGATGACCAAAAGGACGTGAATTAAAACCGCTGGGCAAGGCTTTATTGAAAATACATGCTGTCTGGCTGAACTCTCCCGTCCATCAGAGCGTGTCCAGAAGAGTGGCACACATGTTCTGGGGTACAGAAAATTTTAAAAGGCCCGGTCAGGAAGGGGAGGGCTTAAGGCAGGAAGAGAAGGCCAGAGTCCTTCCTGGATAAGTCAGGAAAAGCCTGCTGATTGACAGGAGGCACCTCTACTGCTGAGGTCAGCGTCTGGCTGGCCACCCCTAAGTGGACAGGCTGAACAGACCTAACAGGGACTTTTATAGAGGTGATTCAGAGAAAATGAGATTAGAGAGAAGAGATCAGGAAGGAGAAGATCGTGAAAAGAAGATCAAGGAGGAGAAGTTTAGGGGAAAGATTGGGAAAAAAAAAACATGTAAGTTTCAAAGCCACAAAGGATATAGTCAAAGCATCAAGTAAACAAACTCCTGCTACATAACCACTAAGCCACATCTCCAATTCTTTATTTTTAAATTTTGAGACAAGGTCTCCCTAAGTTGCTTAGGGCCTTGCTAAATATCTGAGGCTGGCTTTAAATTTGTGATCCTCCTGCCTCAGCCTCCCAAGCCCCTGAGATTACAGGTGACCCACCCTCCTTCTGAGCCAGCATACAACCCCTCCTCCAGGACCCCAACCGAAAATAAACTGACCTCAGTGTAAAACATCCTCAGATCCGCTGTTCAGTCAGACTACTCCACCCTTTAATCCCGCTTCCCTACTCCAGGTTCCTTCTAACTTTGATTACTCCTCCCTAAAAAAGAAAATCCCTTTAGGCCTAACCTTCAAGACACTTGGGAATTTCAGTGTGACAGAGCTGTTCCTGTTCTTCTATTCCCTTTCCTACCCTTCCCTTGCAATAATCCTTTAAAATGAATAAGTCTCTCCTTACCTAAATCTGATTTGTTTCTAACTTGACACACACAATATTTTATTTCCTTGAAAGCAATGAATTAGCCAGCCTCAGCAACCTAGTGAGGCTCTAACCAACTTAGCAAGACCCTGTCTCTAAATAAAATATTTAGAAAATGGGCTGGGGATGTGGCTCAAGTGGCCCTAGGTTTAATCTCTAGTACACACATACAAAAAAAAAGAAAAAGAAGGAAAAAAAAAAAAGGAAGGAAGGAAGCAATGAATTAGGTAGAAACATTTTAGTGAGAACTTCTAAGGAAGTAAGGAGGAAAAGTTTCAAAGATTTGTTGATGGTAATAATGTTTATAGTTAAACTAAAAACAAGTAATATAACCAGTCCATTATAACTTATGGGAAATAAATTCTAGTCAAAGCATAAAGTAAATATTGATATTTTTCAATTCTAGAACTTAACTCTTTTCTTAAAAAAAAAAAAAATATATATATATATATATATATATATATATTATCTGAGCTGGGCACAGTAGGGCACACTTGAGCCCAGGAGTTTGAGACCAGCTTGGACAACAGAGGGAGACCTAATCTCAAAAAAAAAAAAAAGTGGAAACATTCTCATTTTTCATTTTTAAGAAATTTAAGTAGAAGGCAATTTTGTAATATACCAAATGGCAAATATATATCATTACATTTTTTGGAACCCATAGAATGCTCAACACCAAGAATGATCCACTATCGCAAACTATAAACTTGGATTCATAAGGATGAGTTAATTTTGGTTCATGAATTATAACAAATGTACAGGATGTTGATGGTGGGGGAGGGTATGTTTGTTCAGTGGAGGATATTTGTGGGAACTCTATACCTTCTGCATAATTTTACTTTAAATTAAAAGTTAGGCTAAAAAAATTAAAAGTCTATTAACTAGGTGTGACACACACACCTGTAATCCCAGCTACTTGGGAAGTTGAGATAGAAGAACCAAAAATTGAGGCCAGTTTGGGCAAGTTTGGGAGACCATGACTCAAAATTAAAACAAACAAACAAATAACAACAAAAAAGAAAAACAATGGAGCTGGTGATACGGTTCAATTTCCAGTAATACTCACTCATACATACCTACTAATTTAAAAAGAAGTAAAAAAAAAATAGAACTAAAAAAAAGTTCAATTGATTTTCAAGTTAATATAACAAACTCATTTTGTATTGCCATATAAAAGGATATGGAGAAATGGAAAACTTTGGAAGTGAGTTTTTAGAAATTGTTACTTAGGCAAAATAGATATACAAGAAGTCTTGTTTAAGGTTTGAAACTATTTAAAAAAGAAAACCTCACTAGGGTAGTTAAACAACTACAAATAAAAATTACAGAAGATCATTATGTCACAGACCAAGGCCGTCTGCAGAGATGAGTGACCACGGAGGGAGGCCTTTGGTCATCAGTTTTTGTGACCACATCAGAAGGATTTCAAATGAAGATTTCAAATGAGTTGCATATAGTAGCAAGCATAGGTTCACTAGAAGGGATAAGAAAAGGGAACATTTTCAAAAAAGAGAGGGTGAGAGTGAGTCCTTTCAGGGAGAGGAGAGATGGAGTGCCCCTCTTGTCCACCAGTTTTATTGAGAATCCCATGGAAGTTTCCAGAATCCTACCCAGGTCCACCTTTGGTCTTTTGACTGACAACAGAATTGCATCAGACTTTCTTGCCCCCACCGTGCATGGTCTTACCCCATGAAGGGGAGATTTTACTATTAAAATTACATGGAAAAGATGCAGGGCCTTGGCCTGTGTTGACTGGTTCTAATTGAAACTTGTTCTTACTGGGTGCAGTGGTATGCATCTAATTTCAGCAGCTTGGGAGGCTAAAGCAGGAGGATCACGAGTTCAAAGCCAGCCTCAGCAACTTAGGGAGGCTCTAAGTAATTTAGCAAGACGGTCTCTAAACAAAAATATAAAACAGGCTGAGGATGTGACTCAAATGCGTCCCTGGGTTCAATCTCAGTACCAAGAAAAAAAGAAAGAAACTTGTTCTTACAGACTTTATGGTTGAGGGGTTTGCTTCTAATTATTCTGTCTCCAAGTCCTAGAATCTGGTCGGTGTAAAAGTCACAAAAGTCTCCTTTCAGGTTAACTTGTGTTCTTATCAGCAGGGGAAGAGCCTTTCATGTCTGCATTTCTCCTGCACATGAAAATTTGTTTGCTAGCCGGGCGCGGTGGCTCAAGCCTGTAATCCCAGCACTTAGGGAGGCTGAGACAGGAGAATCGCGAGTTCAAAGCCAGCCTCAGCAA
>JAQQSJ010000734.1:0-14840 GCA_028644305.1 Xerus rutilus
ATAAGAACTATATTGAAACCTGGCAAACTCAAGTACATATTGACCAGGAGATTCTGAGTGAAATTCAGCAGCTAAAAGATTCTATTGTATGGCTTGGAGACCAAGTACAAGGTTTATGGTGGGCTCAGAAACTCCAATGACACTATAAAATAACCAATTTTTGTTTACAAGAGTTCCATACAATCACACTGAAGTTCAATGGCATCATGTGCACAACCATCTAATGGGACTTGATCCTTTTCAGAGTGCTTCTTTGAATATATTAAAATGACAGCCTCAGGTCTTGGCCACAGCTAATGCCCAAACACCTACTCTGGATAAGGAAGAAATCTGGGGTAGTTTAGCAGAAATAATCTCTTCTCTCAACAATTTTATGTATATTTTCACTCACATACCTGGAATATTGGCATCAACTATATTGATAATCATAGCCCTTTTCTTATTTTGTGTAATTTGCAAGACAGTAATGGAGACAATTAAATCATCAGGAAAGTATGATTCCAAAATTAATTTTGCTTGCTATGATGCAAACAAACTGAGCCCATTAGCTCATGGGATAGATAACCCAAATCTGATTAGGCTTTATCCTTTAACTAAAAGAAAAATATTTAATTAACAAAACTTTCAGTTATGTCACATGCAGAAATTACCCTCTCACAAATTAACATTTGCATGCTGCTACAATTTTTTTATCCTCTCTCTAATATTATTCTTGTATTCTTTTATTAAGGGGACCAGTTCAACTGCAATCACCTGAAAACACCTCTGAACATCCCTTCTCCCACTGTTTGGCATTCCACTCAAAGGAGTCTACATTGCGAGTTATGACCTCGCAACTTCCCACATCCGTTTGCCCCATACCTTAATTTCACAGCTCTGAAAGAAAAGTCTTTTACCCAATTGGCCCCTTCTCAGCTAGCAAAAACCAGAGACTTCCTCACTCAATTCATTTCTTCCTTTCAGAGACTGGAATAATTGTTGTGGAAAGAAAAATGGCCATGCATTTGGTGACTTTTAACTTCCCCCAAAATGTCTTCCTGATGCTAATTGTGCTAACAGCACCAACCTCCCCCAACAATAATGTCTTTCTGATGTTAGTCCAGGGAGCTAAGAACAATTCACCATATTGAAATAAGAAATTGAGCATCCCACTGAATTGATAAACAAGCCCCAAATTCCTGAGTAACCCAGAGAAATGACAAATTTCTCACTAGATCACCTGCCAAAATACCTATAAAAAACCCAGTCCCTTTCTTTATTGGTGGGCTCATTTTCCACCAGAAAAATGGGTCCCTTTCTCGCATTACTCTGTTCCTGCATCTTTGTGTGAGACTTTGATCCTGAATACGTCTTAGCCATATTGCCCTTACATCCTCCATTACAGGTCCACCAACCTCAAGATCACAGGATAAAAAAAAAAATTCACACCCAAATAATATCCTGCCCTATTTCTAGCCCAACTTACTGAGGCAGTCACCAAATATTCAACTTTAAATGTGAACAGCCCTGATGGAAATCTCTTTTTACATTTTCACTTTATCAGCTAGTCTGTACCCCACATGTGCAAAAACGCTAATTTTAAGTAAGGTCTCAACAGTTACTTTTAGCTCATCTTAAAATTAAACATCAGCTCTGAGAGGACAGGTCCAATGGCATCATGCCATTGTTGACTTTTGTCCCTAAATCAGCATCCCCCTTCCAGTTCCTGAAAAGTTGCAACACCCTCAAGGGCATCCTACTCAGGTGACAGTAAGTCATTTTAAAATTTGAGCCATTCAATCAGGAAAATATATATCAGGCACACTTCAGCCAAATCTATTAGCCTAAAGGTCAACTGGCTTCATGATGATAACACTCACCTTCACCCCATCCTAGAAGTACAAGACAGCTGTCTCCCTGCACATACTTTTCCTTACCAAATCCTGCAACACCAAGACATTTACTCCCCTGTTTGTGATTAAAACCCATAGAAATTCTTACTCCCCTAGACTTGGGGATGCACTTCCCTACCCACTGCATTGGGGAAAATTTGAGGTCCCTGCTCAAGCTTGTAATAAAGACACCTTTTGAGATTGCATCAGAATCGGACTCCTGGTGGTCTCTGGTGGTCTCATGAGTCTGGGCATTACATTTGGGGGCTCGTATGGGATCAACCAGGCCCACAGGACTCCTCTGAACTGAAGGGTCAAACACTGGCTGGTAAGAATTCTGCATCTGTACTGTGAATGTGTATGTGTTTCTGATTGGTGTGTCCCGGGAGACATTTCTACTGACCTAAGACGTGCCTAGGAAGACACACTGGGGGGCACAGGTTGTGGGATTTGGAAGATGTTCCAGAACCTGAGTGCTGCGTGTTCCAGAACCTGCCCCAGCCTGCTTTTGCTGGGGGCAATAGCCAAAGCAGCTATTGTGCACTTGGTTCCATCCCAGATAGACCAGTTTCAGTTTTGCTTTCAAACGAGATTTGGAAGATTGAGTCTAGCTAGCCGTGTCTGTCTTTTCATGCTGTTTGTCTTAATGTGTTTTGTCATGTTGTTTGTCTGTGTTGTGTGTGTGTCTTCTTGATTGGTGCCTCCAAGGAGACAATTCTGACGACCTAAGTTGTGCCTAGGTGGATGTGCTGGGGGGCACTGGTTGGGGGGATCTGGAAGACGTTGCAGACCCCACAAGTGAGGATGGAGCACCTCACACTCTGCTTCTGTGGGAAAGAACAACTATCCTGGCAATTGTGCATCTGGCTCCATCGCCGACATTCCTTTTCTGGGTTTGCTTCTGAACAGCGTTTGGTGAGTGTCTGTGTCTGGCCAGCCATGTGGTTTCTGTTTTTGTTTGTCTTTTTGTGTGTCTACCTGACTGAGACTGACAAAATTGTGCTTTTTGTATTTCTGTTTGTCTTTTCGTGTGTCTACCTGATTGAGACTGACGAAATGGGACAAAGGCCAACTGAGTCTTATTTTAGATCATTGTAAGAATGTTAGGAAAAGAGCTAAAGGGCTAGAAATTGAAGCCAGAAAAGGGAAGTTTTCTGTATTTTGCAGCAATGAAGCAGCAAAATGTAACCATTGTTCTTTACCCAGGTGCAACTTTCCATGTAACAACTCCTCCCCCGCTGGCCCACAGGTGGCTCCAAAGCCGGCAGGCTGCCACTAGGCAAAAACTTCAGTAAGCAAAGCTACTGGATAAGAGACCAGTCTGCAAACCAAGGAAATAAAAGAAAAAAACTATCTTTTATTTGGCCTACCTCGACCAAAGTATAGACCTACTTATATATTTCAGCTCATGATTTTAATTCAGCATGCCAAAATTAATATGTCTGATCAGATGTATTTTATCCAACAATGGAGTTTTTTGAACATCTAACATTGCAATGGAAATCCATCTGCAGGCCTTTACTATTGTTTTGTTGTACATCTATGTGTGTGTGTGTGTGTGTGTGTGTGTGTGTGTGTGTGTACCATGTACATGGTATCAAAATTGGCAAAAATAATGAGCACTCATTAATTAAAACCTTAAAAAATTGAAACCAAATACCTTTGATTCACGTGATTCAAAAGTTTGATTTAAATTGTATAAACAAAAGAAATTAATGAGATCTTTAAAATCACTAACTCATGGTTGAACAATGAAAGGTGTTGTTCTCTGTAAAGTGTTTAAAATGTAATTAATTATTATTCCTTCTAGAATTTCCTTCAGCAGAAAATGATGACTCAAAGGGTTAAAAAACCTGTTTTTTACGAATAGCCTAAGTTAAAAGTAAATAGATCAGACCTAACATAAATGGGACAAACATTACAAATGTGGGTTTCATAAAGCTGTTGCTCAATAAAGGATTTAAAATTGCGTTGTCATCACTAAAACAAAATTACTTAATTTAAAGCCCAACAGGTATAACTCTATATACTTAAACATAGTGTTTTTATAAATGGTAAATGGACGTAATTCTCTAACCCAGCCAAATTCTATCTTAAGATTGAAAGCCAGTTCGACAAGAGGTCATAAAGTTTTATTTTATTTATTTATTTTTTGTTTTACTTGCTTGGACCATATTTTTATTAGGTGATTGTCCTTCTTAAAATGTAAGCATCACCCTCATGCTTGAACCTGAGTTCACTCCCTGTCTAGGATGTTGAGCCATGTAAATCATTGACTTGCTACCTGCCTCTGTATTGCTACTGCCAGAACCTTGTTAGTTGTAAATGTACCATTATGATTCTCTGTGTTGCAGACTTCCCTGCTCCTAGATGGAGCTGCTGCCCTCGAGGCTTAAAGGGATCAGCCACTGTATGGCTGATTTGTGTACACGGTGTAGGCTTGCTTAATTTGATTTACAAATTGGAGTCAATTTTTCTTTCTTTATATTCTGAGTTCTATACATGAAGGCCTGAAGATCTCTGCTTTTTTATTTAAAGTATATAAATAAAAAAGTATTTCTTATTATTGAAATGTAGTAATTTGCCTACATTCAGAAAATGTACAAGAATTGTTTTGGTATGTGAACAGAAGGAATTAAAGATTCTAGATATGGTATTTAATGGAAGGAAAAAGAAGTGTTTCTGGGTAAAAAAGTATTCATATGGTAAAAGAAATGAGGATTTAAAGTAAGTTTTAAGGAAAGTTTAGAATAAATGATAAAAGGATCAAAATAATGAGAGACTAAATGAAGGGTAAATTTCAAAGGCTTATGTTTTTGGTTATCTTGACTATAATTAATACAAGCTTATTTAATTTAAGCTCTAATAAACTGATATGAAACAAAATCCTGCAGAGATAGATGTAGGATTCGTCTTAAGGTGTCCAAGTTGGGTTTACAACATGGCAGAAGGTAAGGAGTGACTCCTGGTCTATCACCAGGCTCTATGGCAAGTCTCAAGGTGGCTGCATGCCGACCTACTAATTTGACTAAAGTTTATGACATTAGGCAGTAAAGAGAAAGGAGAAGATTTTTGCTAGAGTCCTCCAAGCAGTCACATTAGAGCCAAATGAAAGAAAAAAAAAATCTGAGACAGACTACTGAAAGTGGAGATGAAAAGTCATAAGGGAACTTCCGTCAGATACTAGGTAAAAACTAATGTGCCTATTGCAAGGGAGGAGGTCATTGGACTAAGGACTCTCCCCAAAAGGGACCAAAGACCAAAAAATATTCACCTAGGGGATAGGGTTCGGAAACCCTCCTTGAAACCCAGGGTAACTCTAAAGGTGGAGGGGAGGCCCATAGACTTTCTGATTAACACTGGAGCCCAACATTTGGTCTTATTCCACGCTAATGGGCCAATATCAGACTGTAAATCTTGGGTCCAAGTGGCAAGTGGGACTAAATAATACTCATGGACTACCTGGAGGACTGTTGATTTGGGGATAGGATGGGTAACTCATTCATTTATTGTGATTCTTGATTACCCATATACACTGGTTGGGAGAGACTTGCTCACAAAAATGCAGGCCCATATTTCTTTTGGGCTCAATGGAGCCTATTTGACTGATAATAAAGGAAGGCCTATATATGTCTTAGTTACGGATTTACAGGAAGATTTTAAATTATATGAAGTACCTAAGTCTTCAGATAACAATACAAAAGACCGGTTAAAAGAGTTCCCACTAGCCTGGGCTGAAATGGGTGGTATGAGAGAAGCCAAATATAGACCACCTATTTTAGTTGAACTCAAAGCAAGCACCCAACCCATATGGGCCAAGCAGTACCCTATGTCCTGGGAGGCTACTCCACATATACACCACCTATTAGAATTGAGGATACTCCAAAAATGTCAATCTACTTGGAACACTCCATTGTTGTCAGTAAAAAAACCCAACTTCGATGATTACCAGTCAGTCCAAGATCTCCAAAAAGTTAACAATCAGGTAATAGACATCCACCCAGCAATGCCTAATTCTTACACTCTTTTGAATTCCCTTTCCCTAGAGCATCATGCTATAAAGTCCTAAATCTAAAACATGCTTTCTTCTGCCTCCCATTGGCACCCCAGAGCCAAGAGATATTTGCTTTTGAGTGGCACAACCCAGATGCAGGAAACAGCGGAGAGCTGACATGGACTAGATTGCTTCAAGGGTTCAAAAACTCTCCAACTCTCTTCAATGAGGCCTTACATAAAGATTTGGGAGAGTACCGGACAGATCACCCTAACCTGGCTCTCTTGCAGTATGTGGATGACCTCCTGATTTCAGCTCCCACATGGGAGGCCTGTTTGGGGGGAACAAGGGGCTTACTACAGATCCTTGGATACAAGGGATACTAGGCTTCCCCAAATTTGCAGAGCTGAAGTAACTTATTTGGTTACATACTCCAACAAAGACAAAGATGGTTATTTCAAGCACTAAAAGAAACTGCCCTGGCCATACCATAGCCAACCTCACCATGTCAGGTAAGAGATTTCTTCGGGTTCACAGGCTTTTGCCAGCTATGGATTACAGGATCTGCTGAGATACCAAACTCACTATATGAGATCACTCAAGAGACTGGACATTTTTACAGGGCCAATGCACAAAGACAAGACTTTGAGCAGATAAAAACAACTCTATTGACAGCACCAGCTCTGGGAATAACTGACATTACTAAACCATCCCATTTGTATGTGCATGAGTGAAAATGAGTAGCAAAAGGTGTATCCAAGAGAGAATTGATTCAGAAACTGGAGCCATGGAAAAGACCAATAGCCTATTTACCAAAAATATTGGACCCTGTGGCCTCAGGATGGCCCCAATGTCTGCACATTATTGCAGCCACAGCCATACTCATAAAGGACACTCATAAGCTCACCTTGGGGCTGAACTTGGCTATAACCAATCCTCATGCCATAAAGGCTGTTCTTAAACAACCCCCAGACCAATGGCTCAACAATGCCAGAATTAATCATTATCAGACTCTGTTACTGAACCCTACAAGGATTGTGTTTCAAGCCTCTGCTGCTCTAAACCCAGCCATGTTGGTTCCAGATCCAGACCTGGACAGGCCAATTCATGACGGCCCTGAAATAATGGCCAGAGTACATAATTTCAGGGCTGACTTAATGGATTTTCCCTTACAGAATGTAGATTGCACCTGGTACACTGATGGGAGCAGTTATATTAAGGACAATACCAGGAAGGCGGGGTAAGTGGTTACCATGGAAACTGAGGTTGTTTGGGATCAATCACTGCCCCCTGTACCTCAGTGTAAAAGGCCAAGCTCATAGCCCTCAGTAAAGCTCTGGAACTGGGAAAAAGACTAGCTGTTAATATATGTACTGACAGCCATTATACATTTGCCATTGCAAATGTGCATGGAGGTATTTACCAAGAAAGAGGCCTATTGATGGCAGAAGGAAAGCTAATTAGGAACAAACTAGAAATCCTAAACTTACTGAAAGCATTAGGGCTCCCCAAGAGATTGGCCATCATACATTGTGCAGGACATCAAAAAGGAGATTCAGCAATAAGTAGAAGTAACAACCTAGTGGATCAAACAGCAAGGGAAGTGGCTTTGGGAGAGCAAACCCTGGCCATCGCCCTCCCAGACTCAGGAAATCCAACATTGCCAGAGCAGCCTGAATGCACACCTAAGGATAAACAATGGGCCAGGAATCTTCCCATGTCACAACAAATTAAAGGATGGTGGTACTTGCCAGATGGTAAGATAAAATACTTCCAGGTAAATAGGCAGAGGACATACTCCAGAAAATCCATTGGAACACCCACATGGAGACTAGATGAATTATAGACATGGTGCTGCTGTCTGATGTAAAAATCAGAGATGTCCATGGTAATATTGACCAGATTGTGACTAATTGGAAGGCTTGTCAGCTCACTAATGCAATCCCCAATGCCAGACACTCAGGGACTCTGCTGAAAGGTAAGCAGCCTGGGGCCTATTAGTAAGTGGTTTTTCAGCCTGGAAAATTTGTATATCGCTACTTGCTGGTCTTTGTTGATGCTTTCTCTGGATGGACTGAGGCACTCCTGACCAAAATGGACACTGCAAACATAGTAGCAAAGAAGCTGTTAGAGGATATTCTACCCAAGTATGGGTTTCTCAGATGGTTGGGTCTGACAATGGACCAGCCTTTGTCTCTAAGGTAAGCCAGGATGTGGTGATCTTTCTGGGGAGAATTGGAAATTACATTGTGGTTACAGACCCCAGAGTTCAGGACAGGTAGAAATAAAAATTGGTTCCTAAAAGAGACCTTAACTTACCCTATACCGGGTAAGAAACTCACCTTACCAGATGGGTCTAACCCTCTTTGAAATTATGTTTGACATTACTGCCTCCCTTGTCCCTAAACTACAAGAACAAGTCTTAGATGAATTCTCAGATGCTGATTTGATATTTAAACTGCAGGGGACCCAGTGAGCACACTGGCATGTATTTTATGTGCCTCATGTGAGACTGGACTTCCTCCTGAACCCTCGCTGCGGGAGACTGAGTTTATGTCAAGCATCATCACCTAGGGACTCTCAAGTCTTGCTGGAAAGGACCACTCATCATCCTGTTGACAATTCCAACCACACTCAAGGTCGACAGAATAGTTGTTTGGATCCATTACACCCATGCCATACCTGCAGACCCTTTTTCCACCAAGAGTAACTCTTTGAACGCAGAGCCTGCTGTGAAATGGAAAGCCCAAATATAAAAAAGAAAGACTTGGATTAATTCAGTTAATGATTACAAGATGTCATATCAGACTTGGTCATCTGAATCTGATAAGAAAGATTGGGTTTAGTTACTACTAGTGGAGGAAATAAGAGGACAGGACTAATGCCATCATAATATTGTTGTCTTTTTTCCCCAAATTAGCATCCCCACCCAGTTCCTGAAAAGCTGCCACACATTTAATGGCATTCTGCTCAGGCACCAGTAATTTATTTTGAAATTTGGGCCAAACAATCAGGAAACTAGATATCAGGCCCACTTCAGCCAAACCTATCATATCAGCCTAAAGGTTAACTGACCTCATGCTGATCACACTTACCTTTACCCAGTCCTAGAATGACAAGACTGCTGTCCCCCTGTGCGTGCTTTCCATTACCCAATCCTGTAACACCAAGGCATGTACTCCCCTGCTTGTGATTAAAACCCATAAAAATCCCCTTTCCCCTAGACTTGGGGCTACACTTTCCTACACACTACATTGAGGAAGGTGTGTAGTCACTGCTCAAGCTTGTAATAACAACCCCTTTTGAGATTGCATCAGAATCGAACTCCTGGTGGTCTCTGGTGGTCTCATGAGTCTGGGCATTACAGCTCCTACCCTCATCCATCCAAAGGCCTAAAAAGCCACTGCTACCCATAACTCCACTAGATCCTCCCATATATCTCCTAAATATAAAAAACAGTTTAATATATATACATTTCCCCATACCTCCAGCTTCCCCTCTCATTACAAACTATGTTTTCAGAAATCCTGTCAAACTTTAGCCCCTTTTTCCTTAAGGAGAACTTCACAGCCAGTGCTTTGCATCCCAGCCAGCTACTTACCCTGCAGCATCCCCTCCCCCAAAAAACTCCAGGCTTACAATTTTCACAGCTCGCTCAGGCAGCCAGGCTGTTTTTTGGATCTTAACCCAAGGAAAAAAAATAGGAGAAGGAGGTTTGTTTACATCTGCCTAAGCCCCCCCATTTCTTCTTCCTCCATTCTCTCAAGTTACTTTACTGAAATAATAGACACCATTATTTTCCCCTAGGACTTTTCGCTCTTACATTTTTGAACTTATAACTTCCATTCTGCATGGTAAATTTAAAACTTCTGATGAGATGAATCTTATCAAACTATAAAATTGTTTTAACACTCTACTTTGCTCAGAGACCAATTTACAAGGTATACCGTTAATCCAAGAGCCCTTTTGTTTATCGTTTTATGTATTGTCTCATCTACATGCTGTCTGTTTTTGTGTATTTTCTTGACTACATGTATTTATGTATCAAACTCAACATGTAGAATGCTCATAAACTAAAAGTTAAAAATGTAGAAATCTGTATATCTCATGGAATGAATTCCTCCCATGAAGAGATTATCACAGATCCCTCCAACATGCTTGCTTATGGGCCCCACAGGCCCCACTGACCTTTCAAATGAAAGTAAAAAGGGCAATATATGAGCACCCTCTCTGATCTTTGTAAAGAGAGATGAAGAAAAGGAGGCAAGTTAAAGCCACTGTGCAAGGCTTTATTGGAAATACATGCACTAGCGCTGAACTCTCCCATCCATCAGAGTGTGTACAGGAGAATGACATACATGTTCCAGCATACAGAGAATTTTAAAAGGCCCGGTCAGGAAGGAGAGGTGATCTAGAGTCCTGTGTCCTCTGAGATTGGTCAGGGGATCCTACTCAGGTCAGAGTCCTTCTGGCATGAGCCTGAAAGCATGGCAGTACCCATGCTGAGTATACCGTGTCCCTCTGCATGTGGCCTGCAGTGGCCATGTTGGTGAGTTCTGCGCATGTGTGCTGCTTACTGCTTCAGCCTACCTCGGCAGAGGCAGCCATGTCTGCATTCTGCATTTGCCTTTCAAACCTAACATCCTGGCCTTTTTCATGATATAGGACAGCAGATTCGGTCTGGCTACTTCCTGTGGGATTGGGGGCGCCAGAGATGAGGAAATGGCTCGGGTGTTGGTCAGGCATTGAGGCAAACACAGGGGCGTTGGAGCATCTGGTTGTCAGTCATGTTGCTTGACTGTAGAAGCATCACCTGTGGGTAGGAACAGAGGTTTAAGAGAGATTACTGATTAGCAGAAAAAGAAAGGGTCTGCTGAGAAATTTTGAGTTTGGTGGGAGTCAATGCTTATTGGTTCTGTAATGAAATTTGTTGAAATTTCTGAGTAGTGTTTATTGCATAATCAAATCCTCTTGCCACAGCCCAGAGGCAGCAAATGGGGGCCAAGGAGAATTCTTTTTGCCCTAGAAAGGGAGGTGGTAACAAGTTATGTTAATTCAGCCTCGCTGTACAGTTAATTGAGGAACATCAATGAAAATTAGAGTTATGATTCTAATCTACACAAAGAAAACAGTCTGAAATGTAGCAAGTATAAGGGTTGAGAATTTGTCCCCATAACAAGGCTGGGAAGGACAAGGAATGTATACATAGTATTTGGTTTTTAATGTCACAGATGTCTATCTTTAAACTATTTTTAAATGCCCAGGAACTGTTGTGTTCTTGGTTTTGCTGTTTTGCTAGGTGTTTAAGATGAAGCAAGTCAAATTGACTTTTGTTCTTACCTATTGTTAAAAGTCACATTTGGTCTCCTGGGAGGCATTCTTGAGAAACATGAGAGCAGCTTATTAGCTCTGCTAGTGTCATCTGCATTAGAACAGGTAGAGATCTGGCGCTGACTATGTGGCTAACCCGGGAAGCATGAGAGATGGTTTCCTCTCTCTACCTTTCTCTCCATTGTATGGAATTTGATCAGCTCTTTAATTCTCTAATTGTCTTAGTAATCTCCCTGATCAGGAGCTCCTGTGTCCTAGAGGTATAGAGCCTGTTAGAGAAGTTTCCTCATACCTTGGAATCAGACTGACTCAGAGGGCAAGAGCCAAATACTGGTTTTCATGGCCCTTTAATTTAATTTTAGTTTTTAAGGCTTGATCTTAAACCTTCAGCAAGCCAATCTCACTAGTTTTAAAGTAAGTGTACTGACTTTAACTTTAAGGTCTACCTGTCCTGTAGGTGATAGCTATTTTATTTTAAATTAAATTGGGTTTTCTGCTCTTAAAGTAGTACCTCTGTGAAACATTAACAGGCAATAGTCATAGAGTTTAAGGAAAATACAAGATAAAATCAACAACAGTAAAAATATATTTAGTTTTTTGAAATAGCTTTCGCAAATTTCAGTTGAGTTACACCTTATATCCCTGTTTGAGATCCTAATGGTCTTTACAACAAAATCAATCCTTTGAAGACATCTTTAAATGAACTGGAGTTTTGTCTAATTTAAAGCCATTGCAGTAAGCTGGGAGACCAGAACTATCTCAGGTAAGACAGGACTCCTTGCAAAATCTTAGCAGAATATTAAATAGATTATGTCCTCATTTGTTTAAAAGATTATTCTGATGTAAAAATAACCTAAAGCTTTATCTTATTGATGATAGGTTCAGTTATAAAACATTAAATGATATAAATTGATACCAATTCAAGTTCAGTTTGCTAACATCAGCTTGATATAATGCTCTTTAAAACCTTCTATATTAATACTCGTATATCTGAAAGAAATGAACATATTTAATATATAAATAGAACCAGAATTATCTTGATGTTATTACATTAAGTTTTGTTCTCAAAGAAAAATTTAGATTCTTTTTGTTTAATCACAGTTGTAAAACTTTTGATCAGAAATATTCTCTTTCCTTCCAATCAATACCATATTTAGAATCTTTAATTCCTTCTATTCATATCCCAAAGAAATTCTTATAATTTTTTGACTTAGGTAACAGTAGAAATCTTTAAAACTTCATATAGGAATCTATAAACCTTTGTGTTTGTTCAATTTAAATTGAACCTTTTAAATCACATGAATTAAAAAATCTGGATCTGTTGTTTTTGGTTTTAATTCATGAGCACTCATTATCTGTGCCCATTTTGATACCATGTACATGGTACATACACACACTCACATACACATATAGACATACAACACAATACCTGTGGGTAACATTAGATGTTTTTAAAAAACTCCATTGTTAAATAAAAATAGGACTGATCAGAAATCATTATCCTAGATATGAAAGATTAAGGCCATGAGCTCAAAAAACATAGATCTTAAGAAAAGCAAGAGTCTTAGAAAAAATGACATGGCTGGTAAAATAAGAAATGCAGGGTGGTTGGCTTGGTATCTCACAGATACCAAACTGCCTGTCTGAGTGGTGCAGACATGAGTGAGAGAGGCAGGGGCCTGGGGCAGGCAGGTTCCATGCAGCACCTAGTTTCTGCCTTCAGGTGCTGGAGCTGTGGCAGCAACACGACCCAGGAAGATGGCACTGCACTCTGGTGGAGCAGAGAGAGAGGGGAGGCAGGGTCTGGGTAAAGACAGCCACATGTGAAGATCTGAGAATGAGGAAGGGGTTCCAGAAGAGCAAATGGGAAAGGGCCTTGGGACAGAAAATGTGGGAAAGAGGGAAGGGGCGAGAGCGTACTTTCCAACAAAGCCTTGATGAAAGGAATTTATGTCTGTTTCCCATCTGGTCACAGAGACTGACAATTCAGTGGGGATTTCAAAATCAAAATTTACTTCTGCGGGGCATTTAGACCCAAAGTCTAGGCCATACTGAATCCAGGCTAACATATGGCATGGGTCTGGAGTGAGTCCTAATTTGGCTTGGGAGGACTCAGTATCTCCCATGACCTTTTTGGCACCCTCGGGGATGGGTGAGAAGAGAAAAAGGCATCCACAATTCCAACTGCCACCATCTGAGGAATGGAGGGCCAGGCAGGGTGGGTTCCGGTGTCCCTGTAACATCCAGTGGGCTGAATGGAGTCAGGTGGCTCACAAGGACTGGGCATCTCCTGAGCCCTTGTGGCCTTAAAACAGGGAGGTGTGTTGCACACGTGTGGCTAATGGATGGCCCTGTAGAATGGAATGGGAGGGAGCCAAAAAGTTAGGGGAGATAGGGAGGGAATGTACCTCACTTCTCTCAGTCCAGATGTAGAGAAATAGAGCGGCTCAGGAGTTCTCCTGGTTTGGAGAAGAGGGTGGATCTCAACCCTCGTGGAGGAGATCTAAAAACATTCCCAGGTTTTGGCACCATTTGTAAAAGCTAGATGACCAAAAGGAGGCAAATTAAAACCACTGGGCAAGGCTTTATTGGAAATACATACTCTCACATTGAACTCTCTTGTCCATCAGAGTGTGTCCAGGAGAGTGACGTATGTGTTCTGGCATACAGAGAATTAAAATGTCCGGTCAGGAAGAGGAGGTGATCTAGAGTCCTGTGTCCTCTGAGATTGGTCAGGGGGTTCTGCTGAGGTCAGAGTCCTTCTGGCATGAGCCTAGAATCATGGCAATGCCCATGTTGAGTGTTCCATGTCCCTCTGTGCATGCAGCCTGCAGAGGCCACGTTGGTGCAATCTGGGTGTGTGTGCTGCTTACCAAGTCAGCCTGCCTCGGCAGAGGCAGCCATGTCTGTACTCTGCATTTGCCTTGCTAATCTAACAATCTTCATCTTTTCCCTCCCCTCATTTGGCATTATATGCTGATGGACCCCAGGACTAGCAGAGCATACCCCATTGTTTGTAACATCAGGGTCTTGATTGGACCAGGAAACCTATACATAAGCTTGTGTACTTACTGGAAGAAACAGGCTCTGCATTTCACTCCAGTCGAACAGTCGTGCCAGTGCCCAAATTCTGAATAAAGTAACTCTGTGGACCCTCAATCAAAAACTAGACCTGCTGGACCCCATTTCGCACTATCTAAGGGCCCTATACCTCAGTTCCCTGGGACCCCAGCTCATTCAGGAGACCCACGTGGTATGAAAGTAAAACTACAGAAAGGCCCATAGGTGAGCCTGCCACGTGCCAGCACAGGCCGGGTCCTGCAACTACTGTACTATGTGCCAGAAGTTACTCACAAATCTCACCAGCCAGTGCCAGCACCGCAGGTCGCCACGGCAATAAAGCACCTGGCATGTTCTCACACTCTTGCGAGAGCAGCTAGGAACAGGAAATGCCAGCGACCCGGAACTCCACCCCAGGCATAATGAAAATGTTAGGTCGAGTGACATAGGTCAGGAGGAGCTCACACATGGAGCCAAGGATGGCTGATGCAAGACTGGACACAGAGGGTAAGGGGCAGCCAGGACTCCGTGGCTCCATCCTGGGGCTTGTCCCAGAGCCCCATCCCAATCCAGACCTGGGTGAA
>JAQQSJ010000735.1:0-14840 GCA_028644305.1 Xerus rutilus
TCAAATCATATGCTATGATGAAAGGATTCCATACACCCATCAGAGAGCTTTGCACCTCATAGCAAATACTCTTTTCTATTAGTTAAGACCTGAACAAAGAGTCATTTCCTAAAATTTATATAGCTCCTACTTTCAATTTTACTTACACTGGTATGGGATTCTGTTCTCTCTGGACAATAGAGGTTTCTAGGATCATCATTATTGCAGTTGCTTTAGAGGTGGAAGTTGGGGGTATATAAGATGGAGATACTGAGAAAAATATACTGGAGGCTATGGAGTGCTGTTCTAAAAAAGTGACTGAAGGAAAACAGGATGATTTTTCCTGAACCATAAGCTTTTGGAATTCTGAAGATGTCAACTATCCATACTACAATTTTGCATACTTTTCTTTGCCCTTTAAATAGAAATGAATAAGTTACTGAGATTTTTATCCTGATATCTCCACCTTCTCATCAGTGAAGCCATGCTGGTGCTCTTTCTAATTTATAATAGCTACTAACTCCTGAATTATGTCCTTCTCTTAAATATGTGAAAACACTAGAAAGGAATTTCCTCTTTTTCCAATAGTTGAATCTTGATCCCATGAGGAAAGGTCTTACTGGGCCTTATTTGTTGTTTTTAATATTGAAGAATTTGAGCAGCTTATTCAAATTCCCTTGTTGCTGAATTTTACTTTGTAGCTGCCGAAATGCCCTGGAAGTTAAGTTAGTCACTGGGGGACAGTTCAGAGAAATGAGTATAATAGCATAATTTTTGCACTACTAAGAGACCATTAGCAAATATATGTATTAAGCATTGTAATGTATTTAATAAAGTATTCAGGAAATATTGGGGGCTAAATAACATGCTTTTCTTGGATTCCATTTCTGGGTCTAAAAGTTTTACATACCTAAAAATACACATCAACATGCCAGTTTTGGCAGATTTATCTCCAGCCGTTGTTTATAGAGGAAACACATATCCAACAGAGTTTCACAAATAGATTTGAAGTAATTTAGTTTGGAGCACAACATTCCATTTAACCATGAGCGTTGCTGTGAAAGGAAGATGTTACCCATTTCCAAGAGTCCCCTGCTGACATTTACGCTCTGTAGTTGTGAGCCCGGTACCGCCTTTACAGCTCAGCGGCAGACATTAGAACTGACTTCTCAAATGAGCTTGATTATTCAAGTAGAATTATGGGTTCAACTATAATTCCTTTATTGTGTAATCTGCAGAAACAAATGTGAACACGAGTGAATGGAGAAGCATGCTGTTTAAAAAGATTTTCACACCAGAAGGACTGAAAAAGTGTAACACATGTGTTACAGTAAACCAGAACCACATTCAAGGTTTTATTTTAAATTATATTCCACATGTATTTCCATCTAAATGGAATGGTCAAAAGGAACTTACCATATTTGTATCTTTAGCAACCTGACCAAAGAAAAAGACAAATCCAGGATTGCACCAAGTACAATTTATTAGGGACTTAGGGACAGAAGTGAGTCTTAGGCAGCAGCAAAACAGGAGCATTCCTGCAACTTGAGGCAGGAATATGATAAGCTAGACAAAGGTGGGCTGCAGCCAACCAAAATGTACCCGAACTTTCTCAAAAGCTTTTAACATGTCAAGCATCTGTTTAGAAATATTCCAGGCATCAGTGGTTGGCACATATAGTTTGTCTGACTATTGTAATAATTTTGTTTGTCCAATAGTCTTTGGAATATGTGCCAGGGTCACCTGGCATGCAAAATGGCAGTTATGGACCAAGATGGCCATAGTTATGACAAGCTGGATACCTACAGGGTTGGGTTGGTAGTTTCACTGCTGCAGGACAGTATGAAGTCCTAGCTCTTCTATGTCATTGGAAATACTCCTAAAACTTGCTCTAACGAGTGCATCTAGTCTTAGCATCCATTAATTTTATACTCAGTCCCTGGCTATTTTTCATTTGGCCTTGACACTGCAGCTGTTGAATGCAACTTGCAATTTCTCTTAGGTATCACATTTAAATCCCACCTAACCTTTAGGATCTAGTTTTGATTCCTTTTTTCTGATATCACCTATTTGAAAATCCTCAACCCAGTATAACTTCACTTGTCTCTGAACTCTCACAGACATTTCTAAGTCATTCAAGTGGCACCTGTCATGGGATAATCTGCTTGATATACCAGTTAAGTATTCCTTATCTAAAAGGCTTGGGACCAGAAATGTTTCAGATTTTGGATTGTTTATATATAATACTAATAAAAATAAATACAAGATGTAGATACCTTGGAGATGGGAACCAAGTCCAAAATGAAATTCATTTGTTTCATCTATACATTATGCACATAGACTGAAGGTGACTTTATGAAATAATGTCATGGTGTAAAATTTTCCACTGTGGGGTAATGTTGGTGCTCAAAAGTTTGAGAATTTGTAGTATTTTGACTTTCAGATTTTTGGATTAGGAATCCTCAATCTGCACTTAATTTTCATTAATTTAGAAATTATTTATTGAGTCCTTAAGATATTTTAAGGAATGATAACACACTGGTATGAAATTAACACATGATCTCTTGTTTTGAATTTGACAACCCAATAAATTTTATTTTGTTCTGCAATTATCCTATTTCCTCTAAGTATTGAATATGCTCAATGAGAAAAGGCTTTCTCTCTATTCTAGACTAGTGCTTGATGTTGAGTGGGCTCAAGATATACATGTAAGATCATATTCTCGACAAAAGAAGCAGTTTCTGAAAAGCTACAGCTCCTGCTTTTTTTCCTTAAAGCTTTCCTGATGCTGTGAGATTAATGTGAGTTTCTTTGAATGAAACTTTTTGGATAGTTCAGCTGAAATGTGGCACTGACTTAGTATCTTGAAACTGTTTTGAATTGCCCAATAATCATAACCTTTGAGATGACAAAGGAAGGAATTAGAAAAAACATAAAAAGATCAGCTGAGATGGTGCTTTGTACCAAAGAAATACAAAGTCTGTTAGTAGGATGAGGGAAGTGGTATCACCTTGACATGCGATGACCCTAAAAATGAAATAAAGCATTCCAAGCAGAGTAATCTTAACAGGAAAGCTTTATTGGAATGGCTCATAAAATTATAGATATTCATTTTAATGACCACTAGAATAATAAGTTCAGAGCTATATAGACATCCAATTTACCTGAGACAGAATAGACTTTTGTCTTTCCTTTTAGAAATATTACAAATTGGCTCCCTCTTATACTCTCAGAGTGAGGTTGGTAGAATAACAATTTCCCAAAGACATCAGATCCTAATCCCTGGAACCTGTAAATGTTACCTTAGAAGGAAAAAGGGTCTTTGTAGATTTGATTGCTAAGCATCTTGATAGGGAGAGGTTATCCCCGGATTATCCCAGTAGGCCTTAAATGCAATAAGTCTTCCAAAGAGAGAGAGGCAGAGGGAGCCTTGTTACACAGAGATTGGAGGCATGGTTACAAGATAAGGTTTGCTGGCAGAAGCTGGAGGATGCAAGCAACTGATTCTTTGCTGGGGCCTCCAGACACAGTGTGGCACCACACCAAATTTGGCCCATGATACCATTTCAGAATTCTAATCTCCAGAACTATGCGAGAATGAATTTATGTTGCTTAAGTTGCCCATTTTGTGACCATTTGTTATGATGGCCCTAGGAAATGAATACACTAAGCTTAGAGGACAAATTGCATGAGTGTTCTTATGAAGGATGAGGCCCAGAACCTGAAAGTTATGGCCCTGGTACAGCACTGACCCCCTCTCTTATTCCTTGCAGGCTGACATCATCCTCCCTTCTCTCCCTGCCTCTTTCTTCTTCTCTCTCTTTGCAGAAAGTTGTTCCCTTTCTTAGTCTGCCAGAACTCCCTTACATGACTGCCCAGCTCCAAAGGCACATAGAATGTGGAAAGTTCATGTCTGCATCTAATTGACAGATTTTTTTTTTTCAGAGTACCAATTCTAACAGCTGTGAGAGGGTGTGAGAGGAGGCTGTTACTACAAATCTGCTTAAGAGGTCCTTTTTTTCATGTGAGGGGTGGATAGCTCAAGAGAAGCTAAGACTGGGCCCAGAAGACCTGTCCAAAAATACTCACTTGTTAAAAAAATTAACCCGATAAATATTTGGTTTTCCAATGCTCATGAATCTTTATGGCTGTGACTGAGAGAAAATTTGTTTGGATCAAAATGCAAGGTTTCAATTAGAAATTCCTTGGTGGTATTTTTTCCCTTACATATTTCATGTCTAAAGTTTTGTGAGTCAAAGTTTAGAAAATAACTCATTTCCTTGATATCATTTTTGGATGTCAAATCAATCTTATAATCTTCCTCTTGTAAAATTAAAAAAGGATTTCTTTGAAGTTTTTATTGGTCTGTTTGCTTTCTGTTATGTCATCATTTACCCACTGAATATCACAATCTGTTGAGAAATATATTGGAAAGAATCATGAACTTCAGAAGTTCCTGAACTACATTTCCTTTGGGACAGAATTGATGTTAATTTCTTTTCTTAGCAAGTATTCAATAAATGAAACTTATTCCTGTTCAGATCCTCCTTGAGACCTTTTCAGAGAAATCCCAGATGCTGAGTGAATATGTCTGCATGTCACTTCTCATTACAGTTGTGAAATGTAGCCAGCATGGTGACACATTGCATCCCCTGACATCATGTCCTCTCTTACCTTGCTTCCCTTTGTCCTTTTCTCTCATCATTTTGGGCTTATTATACCTTTAAATAAGGTGTTAGCATCTTAATTCTTGCCTTAGAGAACTCAGAATTCCTAGGGGACAAGACAATACCCATTACCTTTCTAAGGATTGAGGACAAACTATTGCCTTGGATTCTATCATTCAAGTTTAACTTGAACTTTCCGTATGCCTCTCTGATACAGAAGAAGCCAGTGGTGAATTCTTGTGCTATGTGTTAGCAGGAATGTCAGACATATAATCTAAATCACCTATGCATACTGAATCGGATTTTATGCCATCTGCTACCAGTCCAAAAAAGAAAAGAAAAAAAGAAATAAAGTAACTATAATGGCAAAAAAAAGCTAGCCTAGATTAGAAGAAGTTTGAATCTTAATAGAGAATGGGCTCCTGAACCAAGAAACAGAACATCCAAAAATGTATCTAGGGTTATCTGTGAAAATAGGATAAACTCTATATTTCTAGCCAAAGAAAAACTTCATAGGCTTCTTAAAGCCTTTATGTTCATTTATATGAAACTACGTGTATTTTTACACTTATTTTGTAAAATATCTTGATATATTTCAGAGTCCTGCAATACCTAGGCATATTTACAAGTAGAATGGAATTTTGGCTTTAATGTGGCAGAAAGTTAAACTGATTCTAGCAGCCTTACTACATTTTCAGGAAAGAGCTCTGCTCTCAGAATTTGGAGATATGAATTATACTTCTGTCTCTGCTATATCTGGCTGTGTGACCATTACATTATTATCTTTTTTGTTTCCTGCTATGGTAAGGTCATTCTCAAAAATTGTAGAGACGAAGCATCTGTTTTGTTAAGTTTGCTAGTTCAGACTCACATCAACCCCAAAGTCATTAGTGCCCAAAGGAAAAAAGTAATGTTAAATATGGAAAACCTATTACAAAGAAATTGGGACTCAGATTTCTGTGACTTGCCTGAAATTATAGATATTACTGAACCCCACTTATACTTTGACTTTTTCCACATATATCCACACACATCACTTACAATAAAATTTAATTTATAAGCTGGGTGCAGTGGTGCATGCCTGTAATCTCAGCAGCTCAGGAGGCTGAGGCAGGAGGATTGAGAGTTCAAAGCTAGCCTCAGCAAAAGCAAGGTGCTAAGCAACTCAGTGAGACCCTATCTCTAAATAAAATACAAAATAGAGCTGGGGTGTGGCTCAGTGGTTGAGTGCCTCTGGTTTCAATCCCCAGTAGCCCCCCCAAAATTAATTAATAGATTAGATAGACTAATAGATTAACAGCCATAATAATTAACAATACAGAACAACTATAACAATATAACATAATAAAAGTCATTTAAAACTTGTGAATTATTTATTTATGAAATTTTCCATTTAATATTTTGAACTGTGGTTGATCATTGGTATCTAAAACTTTGGAAAGAAAATTACAGATAAGGGGGACTATAAAGACGTGACCTATTTGAAGATGAAAAAAATTGTAAAAGCACCTAAAATATGGAATTACTAGGTGAAATTTAACACAATATATAAAAACTTTTGTACTATACACCATAGAACAGTATATTCTTTAAAATATAAAGAAGCTACAAATAATTTAGCTCATGTTTATGAATTAAAAGACTCAATATGTTAAGATGTTAATTCTCTCTAAATGAATCTGTGGATTCAGTGTAATTATTAGTATTCTAGCATGTTTATTTTTAGCTCATATTAGCAATTCTGCAATGTATACTTTTTTGAAACAGATTGTATGTGATAAATATGTATAATTTTTATTTGCTAGTTAAAAATAAATTTGAAAAATAAAAAATGCATTTAGAATTTGACAAACTGATTCTAAAATTCACATAGCAATTCAAAGAATTCATACCTGAAAAGACAATTTTCTTTTTCCTTCTGTAGTCAGTAGTATCTTTTCTTTGTTGTGGGCTTTGTCCTTAATTTGGGCACAGGTAATAATAGCTTTATAAGTAATGTGAGGATCCCCCCACAACCCCTGGTACTGGGTAATGAACCTAGTGTCTCACATGATAGGCAGGTGTTAGGTATTCTACCTCTGAACTATATCCCCAGTCCTTTTTTATTTTATTTTTTCCACCCCCCTGCCAAAAAAAAAATCTGAAAAAGAACAAAGTTGTACAGCTCAACCTACCTGATTTCAATAATTCTACAATGATCGCCTCCATATTGTATTGGCATAGGGTCAGACTTATAAATTTCTGGAACACAATAGACCTGAGAAATAGACCACAAATAATGGTCAATTAATTTTCAAAAAGGTGACAATGCAACCGACTAAGAAAGGAAAGTATTTTCAATAAATGTCAGTCTGTAACAACTGAATATTCATATTACAAAAACCCCTCGATTCTTGTCTCACAATGTGCACTAATGAAATGAACTATAAAATTAAATGTAAAAGCTAAAACACCCATGTTTTCCTAAATCTTTGTGAAATTAGTGTAGGTTATTCTTAAATAGAATATAGAAAGCAGAAAACATAAAAATGCTTGGTGGATTGAAATCTGTCAAACCTAGAAATTATTTTTAAGGGTCAGATAGCAAATATTTCTAGGCTTTGTGGGCCTTGTGGTCTCTGTTGCAATGACTCAACTCTTCTGTTGTAATAGGAAACCTTTGATAATATGTAGGAGTGGCCATTGCTATGTTTCAATAAAACTTTATTTACAAAAACAAGTAGTATGCATACTTTGGCCCACCGGAGTTGTAGGCAGGATTTGGCTCATGGAAAATGTGTGTTGGCTTGACAGAAGATGTAGCTTGAGATTCAACAAGATTAATGATTTTCCCAAAATCATAATATGACAATGTTAGAAGCAGGGCCAGATTTCAGTTTCTTCTGGTTTACCATGTTATCCCTTTTTATTACTAAAACCAAAGACAAGATTGTCTTCAGAGTATACCTATGCTGTTAAGCAATTATAGATACTCGAAAATTGACTGAGAGTTCTCTTTTTCATTTAAAAATATTTTCTTAATGACTTTCTCTTGTTAGAAGGAAGGAATTAAATGATTTTTGTATTCATTTTCTCAATGTATTACTTGAAACTTTATCTTTATTGTGGTATCATTTTTAAGAACATATTAAAAGTGGCTTTATGTGACATTTACGTAAGTCTTTCAACAAACAATCATGGTAGTTTTTCATTTATATTTTGGCATTAAACTAAGTTATTACATAGAAGGGATCATGACAGGCATGTATCACTGAATCATTTTTCACAAAATGAAGATTGTGAAGAGAAAAAGAGGATCAATGTGGCTTTACTTTGTTTTATTTAATATATTTATTTATGTTTTTGTATGGAGATTGAATCCAGAGCCTTGCACATACTAAGTGTGTGCTGTACCACTGAGTTACTTCCTTAGCTATTTTGCTTTATTTTAAAAACTTGCTGTGTTCAAGTAAAGCCACTGCAGGAACTATGGTTTTATGTATGAAAAATTCTGTTTATTGAGACTGGATAACACCAGATGCTTTGCAAGGTATTCCTACATTATCTCGTTATCTTCACTGCATCACTCAGAGCTAAACCATTAATTGTCTTCATAATATGTATGAGAAACTGATATTCCAGGAATTTGTAACTTTACAGAGTTTAATGCAATAGGAAAGAGTGTGGATTTAATAACTCAATTCCAGGTTTGTTAGACTGAAAAATCTGTGCTTTGAGAATTGTGCATCAGAGACAGAAAACGAAAAACACTAGGTAATCCTTAGATCCAAGTAGTAACTATGGCCACAACATTAAATAATGGATCCAGGATACATAATTATACCAAAAACATGTTCAAGCCCTCTTATTTTGTATCATGGAGAACTTTGGAGAGATTAAGTAACTAAGGAACCAACCATAATTCTAAGACAGATGTGCCTTCTCCTTGTTTGTTTTCATTATTTTAATCTATTCTGGGTAGACTTGTAGACTTGGTAACAATTAAAATTTTTCATCAAAGACATATAGATTTCTAAGAGATTTTGGTGGTTTGTTTTATTAAGTTTAAAAAGCTCATGACATTTCTGCTGGACTTGAGAGAATGGAATTATGTGATTCTTAGTGTTAGGTCAACCCTGATTTAAAGTCCCCACTGATATCTCTGCAAAAATTTGAACAAGTGGTTTTGTTTTCAGACCTCAACATCTTTTGGGACTGTTATAGGATGGTATAACTCAAATGGAAACAAGAAAAAAAAAACAAAAACAGAAAACACTTTTTCATTTTGAAAGTATGGTGGGCACTTTTTAAGTAAAGGTGGTCTAGGAGTGGAATTTTTAATTATGCTTCCATAGGAAGTTTGACAGGCTGCTTGCTGGGAAGTTAAGGACAAAGAGAAGGTGAAACTGATAACACCTTGATCAAGGTAGTGGGTTTTCCCAGGAGAAATACTGCATAGTCATCAAGTGAATGGCAGGTTTTATGAACGCATATATATATGTATGTGTGTATGTATATATTTATTGGTATCAGGGATTGAACCCAGGGGTGCTTAACCACAGAACCACATCCTCAGCTCCCCTTTTAAAAATTTTATTTTGATAAAAATTTTATTTTGAGGCAGGCTCTCACTAAGTTGGTTAGGGCCTTGCTAAGTTGTCGAGACTGGTTTTGAACTTGTGGTCCTCCTGCCTCAGCCTCCTGAGCCTTTGGAGTTACAAGCTGAATGGCAGTTTTGAAGTCTGCACACTAGCTTTTCCTGAGTCTTGACAGATGGAGGACTGCAGAGGCTATGTCTTGGTATGGGAATCTCCAAATTTCTGCTCTGATTTCATTTCCTTTTAAGAAGCCTTGGCAGCTGAAGTTGAAGCAGCTGACCTTTTACTGCTCCCTGGGGGAAAATGAGAGCTCCTGTGCGGCAGGCATCAGAACAGGTTCCTCATGAGCAAGGACTCTAAGTGATACTGGGGTTCCTAGCCTCCACAGGGAATGTGACAAAGGCCCCATGATGATGTCTATTGGTCAGTAAAGAGAAACCACTGGCCTCTGTTTTTTATCCCCAAAGAGGCAGCCTGGCATAGATAGACAGACCTCCCTGGAGCCCAGTCTCAGTTTTCCCGTGGACAGCTGTGTGACTTTGGTCAGGTTTTCAACCTCTTCCAGCTCTTTTCCCATCTGTAAAAATCTTAACTTGTGGGTTTGTCTAAGATTAAAGTTCGTATATATAAAATATTTAGTACAGTGCTCAGCATAGATGAAGCGCTCCCCAAAAGGCCCTAATTAAAAATAACATTTTTGTCATTTTTTTTTATTTCCAAAGTTCAGTTTCTCAACTGTTTACTAACAGACACAGACATGGTCCTGACACAGCTCTGGAAACAAGGACACACAGTGAACGAAACCTCTTCTCCGCTATTGTCACATGGTCTAGTAGGGGAGAGAGAAATGCAGGACTTCAGATAAAATAGCATGAGTATCACAATTACAGAAACCTTTCTGTATTTAAAATGACTAAAGTCAACATGCAGACATTTTAAGCTTCAGTTCAAAGGACACTGTTTCTGCATACTAGGTGGCCGAGTACAGTCTGTTTGAACATCTCTCATAGTTTTTGCTTGTCTTAAAATCCTGCCAGTGAATGCATCATAGTCATAGCCCTCCTAAATCCCAATTTCTGAGAGTTGTTCAGAACTGTTCTTTTTTCCATTGTGCCCACTCCAATGTTCTTTATTATTAGCTCAAACATGCATAATTTAAAAAATTGAATATTGAACAATGGAAATTCCTTTGAAAGAAAATTATAGTTTTGGGAGGGGATACTGGGGATTGAATCCAGGGGCACTCTACACTGAGTACATCTCCAGTCTTTTTCATTTTTCATTTTTATACAGGTCTAAGTTGCTGAGGGTCTTGGTTAGTTGCAGAGGATGAGTGACCTTGAACTTGTGATTCTCCTACTTCAGCTTCTCAAGTTGCTAAGATTACAGGCATGTGCTGTCAGGCCTGGCAAGAACTATTACTTTTAATAGGAACAACTTTATTTGTTGAGGTGAGCACCAGGAGCCAAGGAGCCACAGAATATGTTCTTGGTCCCACAGGTATCATGAACATGTTAAGTTAAAATGCAGGCTCTAAACCTAGTTAATACTCCTCTGTGTTGAGTTGAAAAGAAAAGGCATATGATTTTGATTTACCTTTTGATAGAGGAATTATATAGTGCATTAATTTTTCTTTTCTAAATTGAATTTCACATTGTGGCTGTTAAGATGTCCATGATTCCAAAGCTCTGAGTATCCATGCCCTTTGTCAGGACACCCGAGGACCCAGACCCTGAACTATCAAAGAGCTAAATCTATGCTTCGTTTGTGACTACTAATGAATAGTGCCAATCAAAAGAAGCAGGTCTCACTCACCTACCATAAATCCTCTGCAGTTTTTTGTATGTCAGAGAAAAGTTCATTCACATCTGTGACTGGATAGAGACTTTGGGGCTGAGCAGATGACGCACCACATGAATTCACCTGGGAGTGTTGTGGGGCAAGTATACCAGTACAAGTAAAGGCTTCTCCATCCGACTTGGCTACCCTGTGCATTTGGTGGTGGCCAGAGTGCATTTCCACGTGGAAGGGATCTGAGGGGCTTTGAGTTTGGAAGTGGGTAGTAGCAGCTGAGACTCACTCACTCTGAAGCTGCACTTGCCCAGCCAGCACAATGCTTTGATGGAGACTGTTGGTATGGACAGTGTGGTAAGGCTCCTCATGCCACTCACCTGCTATGGCACTGTTTGATGAAGTTACAGTTAGAGTGCTTTGCCCACTGTGATAGCAAATGATCAACTGGTATTTAATGAATTCTGGCCCACAAAATATATTGCTGCCTTCCTGCATGTGTTTGGAGAAGGATTCAGGTTTGAACTTCAGCTCTCCCACAGAGTTAAGAATTCTGAAATATTGTGGATGCATAGCAAAATACTTATTGGGCACTAGCTGCTGGGGAGCAAAGAGGGTAAATGACACAATAGTGGTTCATAGAGCTCATGATTTCTACGGAACTAAGCTGTGTCAACATCTCATTTTCCTCACTGGTTATGAATTAAGTAATAGTGATTAAGAGGAAACAAAATATCTGCAAAACAACATGTATAGAGCCTCACCTGTACTGGAGTTTTAGTGAACGTTCATTACCATCAGACCCATCAGTGTTGCAAATAATTTAGGAAAGAGTGAGACTTGTGTGGACTGGAGAGGTTAAGGAAGGTTTTATAGTGAGATAAGATGTGACTGGGGGTGCTGGGGTTGTGGCTCTGTGGTACAGGGCTCACCTAGCATGCATGAGGCACTGGGTTCAATCCTTAGCACCACAGAAAAATAAAGTTATAAAAAATAGATGTGACTGGACATTGAGAGTGGATCTTGAAGCTTGCAGCAGAGGGACTGGTATTGAAGGAAGACCATATGCTGGGGTAAGGCAGAGTGCAGCTGTAGGACAGTGAGGCTCCCTGGAGAGGGGGAGGAGCGTTAGTTGGAGCATTAGGTGAGGAGGTGGACAGGATCAGCCTGAATTTTCAGGTTTCTAAGAGCTGGACAGAGGAATCCAGACTGTTTCAAAAGCTATTATGGCTTTCTGAGCACAGGGCTGGCATAATGAAAATAGCTTTAAAAAGTATTGGTTCAATGGCATTGAGCTCTGCAGATGTGCTCAAGAGAGCCTCTGGAGCCAGGATGCCAGATCAGATGCTGAAGCACATTACTGAGGATCTTGAATTTAAAGAGCTATTTAGAACATAAACTTTGATATTTTTTCCTTAATTTAATCTTCATTTTGAACTATAAATCCAGCACTAATAAAGAGAATTGAATATTTTTTGCTCTCTCAGGGCGTTATATGGAATCCCAGCAAATGGAATTTAATTTCCACCTAACCTGCTGCCTAATACCTTTTGAGACTCCCCAGTCATATTTCTGCTCCTCTCCACTTTATCTGACACAGTGACAACAATATTTTTGAAAGCTGCTTTAGCCGCTCAGGGAAGAGTGTAATTGACCTGGCACTCAAATCCTCTCAAGTTTGAAAGATTGGGGAAGACAAAGGTCGCCAGAATGTCCATCTCAGTAAACATGAAGATAGAGTCCGGACCATTTAAATGCTCACTCCACTGTCAGGGTGTACGACTCTATGATTATCAAAGCTGACTTGGATTATAAATTTGGAGAGTTCCCTTGAACTTAGCAGACTCACAGAATTTGTCAACTTTTAACTTCGATTGTTTTTCTTGTTAAAAGTTAAGCTGATACTATAATGTGAGTCCTAGATTAGACCACAGAGAAGTGTTTGATCTTTAGTACTTAAGGTTGGCGAATTATAAGTTCAATTATAAATGTCCACTTGGAACTGGCTGGAACTTGGCCAGGTCCTTTTGTCTTCACTGCTACAGGTTTGAAACCTATTCTCTTTATCTAGTTCCATGATCAAGGGCTTGGTGCAGAGCTGGGCTGTGATGGCTTCTGTCAAAAAGGAAAGCAGCTACATTTTCAAAACTATATATTTTTTTCTGATTTCCATAGGGAAATAGTAAGCACAGAAAATACATGCAAGATTGATCCACAAAAGAGCTGTTGAGATGAGAAGTCCATGTAGCAGGCCCAGGTTCACAATGTGCCTGAGAAGTAAGAAAACCTATGTTTGGGACTTGGGGTGGGTAGTTGACTCACTTTCAGGCTTCTCTCTTTCCCTCCAAAGATTTAGTAGATTTTCCAGCAAATCTCTAGGTTAACTACAGGCCAATTGTCACAAAAGACAACCAGGGGAACTATAAAGAAGAATAACAGGACTCCTGAACATTGTTCCCAGGTACATATGGTGGAACCCACCCTTTGGTGACCTGAGTCTATTCCTTTAGTGAACTCTTTACTGAACCTTTAACTCTTTAATTTTTGATTATAAAATAATAGAATTTTGGTAAAAAGCAATCTAGAAAATGTAGAAAGATGATAAAAAAAAATAACTCATCATAATCCTGGCACCCAGATACAATTGTATTGGTGTATTTTCAATATATCACATAGTTAGGATTATGCTATATAAATTCTACATTCTGCCCTTTTACTGAATACTTTCTGTAAATATTGTTGCATAAGAATCTATTTTCTTTTAAAGCATGATTTTAATGGCTGAAAAGTACTTTGTTGAAGTATTGTGAGGTTATGTAACTATCACTAGCTTTTAATCCATTATTTAATCTTTGTTTTTCAATAGAGTTGGGACTTCTCCATTGTATCTTACCTGAATATATCCATATAAACCTATGATTGCATAAAACAATCACCATAACTACCCAGTTATGGTGTATGAAACCCTCTTATTAACAGGTGGAGATGGTTGGGTTCTCTTCCTTGCACGAAGTGACAGATAAATACCAAAAAGGACTCCTGCTGGAGATATGAGAACTGCCTAAGGCTAAATCTACTGCATAAGATCCTCTCTTCCCTTTGTCTCATTTATTCCCCAAAACTTTGGTTATAATGGGACAACCATTTGGGACAGTGACTTTATACCCTGGTCACAGTTGATAGGTCCAGATTTGGGTGCCTGGCCAAGATTGGGTCAATTATTACCTTGTCCTAAGACTTTGGACTAAAATTGAAAAATTCATTCACTTACAGGGTGATAAGTAAAGTTATAAGTTATGTATGCAACTTCAGAGCTGCTAGTGGCTAAGTTTACTGCCATAAGGACAAGCGAAGTGAGGAGGCAATTGAGAAAGAATGAAGGTGAATGAGTGAATATACAGGAAAGAAAGAAAGAAAACAGACAGGCTATAGCTCTGAGAAATGGAGAGAGAATGATGGCATTTAAAATAACTGATTGAGCATCTCCCTGGACCTTGGATCTCATGAGAATACCAAGAATCTTTATTGTAGAAAGTTTCCTTTTCCTTTTATTTGATTCTAGTTGATTTTCCATCTTGAAATCAAAGACATCCTAACTCTTTTCCTGACAGTGATTTTAAAACTCTGCCAAGACCCAAGGTACTATCTCTGCCTGCATTTTTGCCTTGGAAAAATGCTCATGTGGATCTTTCTGTTATTGCTTGGTCTAATTTTTAAAAACTTCTTTTTAATTTATCTGTTCCTGAGAAGTAGCTGAGGAAATAAATGAAGCAGAGATGCAATGGAAATAAAAAATACCATTAGAATAAGCAAGCTACCTCTGTAA
>JAQQSJ010000736.1:0-14839 GCA_028644305.1 Xerus rutilus
ATTGCCTTTTCTTTTTCCCCAAAGTTCAGCAAGTTTTTCTTTGTTTTTGGACACAAACTGAAAGATGCCTTTGTTTTTATCTACCCATTGAATACAAGATGCCATCTCAGGATTGCACAGGGACTCATAAAGGTATTCAAACAGCCTGAGCTTCTTCCTGCCTGCAATGGAGAGAGAGAACATCAAACTCCAACACGCCCGTTCCAAGGAATCTCCTCAGAAGGATTTGTGGAGTAACTGCAGAATTAAAAGCTGAATTGGAGCAGGGCACGGTGGCGCACACCTGTAATCCCAGCACTTACTGAGGCTGAGACAAGAGAATCGCAAGTTCAAAGCCAGCCTCAGCAACAGCAAGGCGCTAAGCAATTCAGTGAGACCCTGTCTCTACATAAAACACAAAATAGGGCTGGAGATGTGGCTCAGTGGTCGAGTGCCCCTGAGTTCAATCCTTGGTACCAAAAATTTTTTTTAAAAAATGCAAAAAATAAACAGCTGAATTGAGACTGGTTTTCCTCCTCTCATCCTCTTAGAATTGCATTTATGGCATCATTTTATAGGACTTAAAAAGTCAAAGATCTATTTGACCTATTCGTGTTGCAACCAGACCTTCTCTTGTGGAACTTGTCAAAAAATTATACTGTCTTTTGTTGGAATAGGGAATCCTGAAGCCCCTTTTCTTGGGTTCCCTTTGTTATGTGGTCTTTCTTCACAGTTAAATCCCCTTTTTTTACGTCATATGTTAAAATAAAATCCTGTGAAATGGAGAGCAAAGTTCAGTGTTTTAAAGAGATGCCTCAAAAGTCTTTTCTAGAAAGCATGACATTTTTGAAGGATCTTTATGAGTTAAAGGATGTGAATGCACTTTGTAACATGGAAAACAGGATGTAAATAGAAGGTAATAGTAAGGGAATTAGTCATAACAACTTAGGTGAAGATGCTGACTCTGGATGTAGTTAAACAATGACTTGAAAAATATAAAATAGAGCCAGGTTCAGTGGTGCATGTTTGTAATCCCAGCAACTTCAGAGGCCGAGGCAGGAGGATGGAAAATTCAAGGCCAGCCTTAGCAACTTAGTGAGATCCTGTCTCAAAATAAAAAATAAAAAATAAAAATGGCTGGGAACGTGGTTCAGTGGTAGAGCACCCATGGGTTCAATCTCCAGTACAAAAACACAAACAAAATACATAGTAGAAAAAAAAACAGGAGTACAAATGCCAAAAAATATTTTTATGCCATTAATTATTCAAGAGCAATGACAAAAATTATTGTGATTTTTCTGTTGCCATGAACTAAAATGGTACTAACAGAATTTTTCACCTTTTATGAAGACAGTCATTTATATTTCAAAAGAACTTGGCAGGAACATTTGTTTTTCAGCTGATAAAGAATTCCTTGGCCTAACAGAGAATTCAGGAAAACAAAGGTGATAGCTTATTTGGTGACTTCTGAATTAGCTTGTAACTATAAGCTTCCATTAGTTGTTAAAAAAAAAAATCCATGAACAAATTTCATTTTTCCCTTGTGAACGTAGAAAAGTTGATTCCCAAACTCCTTTAATCGGTGTCTGGGGAGTGAGATTCTCGCATCGGTCATCACTCATCCAAAAGCCACAAACCTTTCACAGAGATTATCATTTGCATTATATTATTTTGAATTGGTGAATTGAGAAATGCAAGGGACTTACCAAAAACACATCATGAATTAAAGTCATAGCACTAAATAAAACTCTTCTCTCTCTTATGTAGCTATCTTGTTGGTCTTAAGACAGCATTGTCTTCTAAAATTAATTCTCAATTTTTGAAAAACGTATGAATTTTTATTCTTTAAAAATAGGGGGCTGGAATCCAGGCACTGTGGCACACTCTTGTCATCCTAGCAACCCTGGAGGCTGAAGCAGGAGGATCAAAAGTTCCAAGCCAGCCTCAGCAATTTAGTGAGGCCCTAAGCAACTTAGTAAGGCCCTAAGCAACTTAGTGAGACCCTGTCTCAAAATAAAAAAAATAAAACGACTGGGATGTGGTTCAGTGGTTAAATGCCCCTGAGTTCAATCTCCAGTACAAAAATATCTTTTAAAGCCAGGTGCGGTTGTACATGCCTATAATCCCAGCACTTAGGGAGGCTGAGACAGGAGAATCTCGAGTTCAAAGCCAGCCTCAGCAATGTTGAGGCACTAAGCAACTCAGTGAGACCCTGTCTCTACCTAAAACACAAAATAGGGCTGGGGATGTGGCTCAGTGGTCGAGTACCCCTGAGTTCAATCTCCAGTACCAAAAAAAAAAAAAATCTTTTTTAAAATAAAAATGATCAAAAGTATGAACTGAAACTAAAAATTCTAGCATATTCTAGGCATTTCTAGAAAATGGTTTTTAATTTTTTGCATATACATAAGTACATACAACTTAAAATTACAAATGAGATCATACTCTTGTACTGTTTTCAGTAAACAATACACCTTTTTTTTCTTTCTTTTGTGTGTGTAGAGAGCCACTGTGGAGTGAAACCAGTGTGCTTTACCACTGACACTGAGCTACATCCCCGACCCTTTGTTTTTTGTTTTGAGACAGGGTCTTGCTAAATTGCTGAGGTTGACCTCCAACTTGTGATCCTCTTGCCTCAGCCCCCAGAATACTGGAATTTCATGTGTGCACCAACCACTCCATGCAGCTAGAAAATAGTGTATCTTAAAAACTTGTAGAACAATCTAGAGATTAACTATAGGTAGATTGAATACCAATATGGGTGATCATGGTGAATTACTTATGGATATAGCTGAGAGGAGAACGAATGCTTATTCTTTATGTACTTGTGAATTGCTCCAATTATAAAAATTTAATAGCCATTATTACTTTTGAATTATGAAATTAAAACAATTAAAATGTATTTTAGAGTATTTTTCTGTATCAATACTGTGGAATGCCTTCAAGCTTTTTAATAATTATATATGTTCTACTTTAAGGGTGTACTAATTTTCCTTCTAAGAATAAATAACCCCAATACTTTATATCTCCCTATTTCAAGTGGAAGACTAAGATCTAAAAACAGAAAATGGAAGGTGATATATCCCTAAGGGCACAGCTCCACAACACAGAAGATACTGGTTTCACTCCCTAGAGTTTGTTTTTGTTTAATTTTACATGTATTCCTTGCAGGGTTAGAGTATTATTGTGTATTTAGAATTTTATATTTGTAGGGTATGGTATACTACTGTATAATTTTTAAAAGATGTATTAATTTAAGCCAAGCATGTTGGTGCATGCTTGTAATCTCAGCATTTGGGAGGCCGAGGCAGAAAGATCATGAGTTCAAAGCCAGCCTCAGCAATTTAGTGAAGCTCTAAGTAATTAATGAGAGACTCTGTCTAAATATAAAATATTTTTAAAAGGGCTGGGGATGTGCCTCAGTGGCTAAGTGCCACTAAGTTAAATCTCTGGTACAAACAACAACTACAAACCCCAGGCAATTTAGTAGAACCCTGTCTCAAAATCAAATTTAAAAGGGATATAGGTCGGGGTTGGGAGTGTAGCCCAGTGGTAGAGTGCTTGCCTAGCATGTCTGAGGCCCCAGTTCAATCTCTTGTATGTTCACTTAAAATAATGCATAATTTTGGCTAGGTGTGGTGGTGCATGCCTGTAATCCCAGTGACTCAGGAGGCTGAGGCAGGAGGATCACAAGTTCAAGGCCAGCCTCAGCAACTTAGTAAAGTCCCAAGAAAATTAGTAAGACCCTATCTCCAAATAAAAAAATTTTAAAAAGGGCTGGGGATGTGGTTCAGTGGTTAAGTGTCCCTGGGTTCAATCCCTGTTATCAATCAACCAATCGATAAAATCATGTATAATTTAAAAAATTGCATGTGCACAGTGGCACACACCTATAATCCCAGCAACCTGGAGGTTGGGGCAGGAAGATCAAGTTCAAAGCCAGCCTCAACAACGTATGAGTTCCTCAGCAACATAGTAAGACCCTATCTTAAGATAAAAAATAAAAAGGGGTGTGGGCATGACTCAGTGGTTAAGTGCCCTTAGGTTCAATGTCTGGTACTCCTACCTAAAAAAAATTGTATGGTTAAACTGGAATGTATCTTATATATCTCAGTACCTTATATTCAATATGGTGAGTTCCCAATTTTTTAAAGATTTCATATAACATTGCAATGAACATCCTAATAAACACATACACCCTTATGTGGAAATTCTCTACAGTGCTGGTTCTGAGCATAATGTTTTACATAGGTTTTCTCATCAGTATAATTATCATTTTTTAATAAGGAAACTGTGGTAAAGATATTAAATGATTTGTTCAAGCTAACACAATATAGACCTACATCCAACCACTGAGTTATACAGTGCCAAAACTCCAAAAGTATGAATATTTAAAATTTTTGTAGGTATTGACAAATTTCCTCACAAAGGTTTGTACCTGTTTACGCTCTTTCTAATATAGCCTGAGAATGAGGATGGCCCCTATCTTTATCCCCCTGTATCATTTTGCCAGATGATTAAATGAGACCATCATCTTAATGTTACAAACCATGATTTCATATTTATGAAATATTAAATTATTATGGAACGGGTGTTTTTTTTTTTTTGCAGGAAACCAAATTGAGAAGTAGATTTTTTCTTCCTTTTTTCTTTCTTTTTTTGCTACTAGGATTTGAACCTAGGGCACTCTACTACTGAGTTGCATCCCTAATAACTTTATTTTTTAATTTTGAGATAGAGTCTCATTAAATTGGCCAGACTGGCCTCACACCTGTGACCTTTCTGCCTCAGCCTCCTGAGTAGCTAGGATTATAGGAGTGCACCACCATATTGGATTTGAAATGCTCCTATCAATCAGTTAAATTATCACTATTGTAATAAGATAATTTATTTTTATTTATGACATGAGGTCTCCTTATGTTGCCCAGGCTGTTCTCAAACTTCTGGACTCAATCAATTCTCCCACCTCAGCTTCCAAAGCACAGAGACTACAGGCTGACCATAACAGAATATTTTGCAAATATAATTTCAAACTCAGATATAAAAGTTTCTTTAAATCTGTGATGAGGATGACCTGGTTACTACACATATGCAAAGAATGATATATCAACTTACTTTTTCCGCCCTTTTGCTGGAAGATAGCAGGTTGTGCCAACTGATTTTCAGTTATATTCTGCAGAGGCTGATGAATATTTCCTTCAAAATAGAAATCTGCAGCACTGTTCTGTGTAAATAATACACAGAATATTAAGTGGGAAGTTGTCCTATGGCCCCCAACTGGTGGCTAAAGTCAAAAGTTAAGAGCAAAAAGCATGCCAAGAATCTCCCACATGCTCAAAGGTGCTACCCTCAACTGCAGCCAGATAGCTCCCACAAAAGAGTAACATCAAACCAATATGAAGAGAGGACCAAGGGATGGAGGTTAATCTTTGGATTTCCTAAGAGAGTTCCATATCCTCTCTCCCCGAGAAAGAGAGGGGATTGTTTCACTCCTTCCCTCTTAGGATGCCCAGTAAGAAAAATCAGTAAGTTAAGGGCTGGGGCTGTAGCTCAGTGGTAGAGCACATGTATAGCACGTATGAGGCACTGGTTTAATCCTCAGCACCACATATACATAAATAAATTAAATAAAGGTATTGTGTCCATCTATAACTAAAAAATCTTAAAATGTTTAAAAAATAATAAGTTGCCGGGTGCAGTGGCGCAAGCCTGTAATCCCAGCACTTAGGGAGGCTGAGACAGGAGAATGGGGAGTTCAAAGCCAGCCTCAGCAATGGCGAGGTGCTAAGCAACTCAGTGAGACCCTGTCTCTACATAAAACACAAAATAGGGCTGGGATGTGGCTCAGTGGTTGAGTGCCCCTGAGTTCAATCTCCAGTACCAAAAATAATAATAATAATAATAAGTTAAGGTTGAGGTGTTAGAAAGATGGTCTCTCTCTCTCTCTCTCTTTCTTGTTTTTTTTTTTTCTTTTGGTACTGGGGATTGAACCCAGGGGTGCTTCACCACTGAGCCACATCTCTAGCCCTTTAATTTTTTTTTTAAATTTTGAGACAGGATCTCATTAAGTTTCTGAGGCTGGCCTCTAACTTGTAATCCTCTTGTGTTAGCCTCCATAGGTGTGTGCTACCACACCCTGCAGGAAGATGGGTTTTTAAATCCTATGTTGGCTGTCATGCCCATCTGCGCAAGAAATAAGAGGATAAACAGGCAGCCCAGGGAGGGTGGATTCAAGAGAAGAGACAAGAGGAAGCAGCCCAAGCTCCCCATTTTACCGTACCCCACACAAAAAGCTGCCCAGCAGATAAGATGTCCCCACCCACAGGTGGCAATACAGAGCAAGCTGGGGGTTTGGAGTTGAGCTGGAAGTTGGATGGCCATATTTAGAAAATAAAAATATTGGTCATTCTGCATTTTAGCTGGCAACCCTAACTGGAAGTAGAAAAGGTTAAAGTAGCAAAGGTTAATGTCTTATGGAAAGGTCTTACAGAGCAATTTATAGGGACAGAAAAGGAATGTTGGAAGGTAATGATTGAAGCAAAAATTTTTAAAAAATGATTTCACCTTTAGTCCCCACCTTTATTAACATTGCTTGATACAATAGGTGCATGAAGAAACAATGGAAAAGAACATATGAATGGCAGAGCATGCTGCACACACCTTGTGATCCCAGCCACTCGGGAGCTGAGGCAAGAGATTTGCAAGGATGTAGCCAGTCTGGACAATTTAGGAAGACTCTGTCTCAAAATTAAAAAGTTTTTAAAAAGGACTAGAGATGAAGCTCAGCGATAGAACACCCTGGATTCAATCCTCAGTGCCACAAAAAGAAAAAGAAAAAAAAAAACAACACACACACATGAATGGAAACATGGTGGAGACATCTCCCTCTGCAGAGAGGCTACTAAAATATAATTGAATTGGCCCAATACATGTAGCCCACTCAAGAAAGAAAACAGCAACAGCAAGTTCACACAAGATTGTAGGGAAATGTAGAGAAAGCCAGAAGAGTTTTGAGCACAGTACAGTGACAGATGCCTGTAATCCCAGCAGCTAAGGAGGCTGAGGCAGGATCACAAGTTCAAGACCAGCCTCATCAATTTACTGAGGCCCTAAGCAATTTAGCAAGACCCTGTCTCATTAAAAATAAAAAGCAGAGCGTCTCATTAAAAAAGAGAGCTGGGCGCAGTGGCGCAAGCCTGTAATCCCAGAATTTATAGGGGCTGAGACAGGAGAATCGCGAGTTCAAAGCCAGCCTCAGCAACGGCGAGGCACTAAGCAACTCAGTGAGACCCTGTCTCTACATAAAACACAAAATAGGGCTGGGGATGTGGCTCAGTGGTCAAGTGCCCCTGAGTTCAATCTCCAGTACCAAAAAAGAAAAAATTTAAAAAAATAAAAACAAAAAGGAAGCCAGGCATAAGGGTGCATGCCTCTAATCTCAGCGGCTCGGGAGGTTGAGGCAGGAGGATCAGGAGGATCACAAGTTTAAAGCCAGCCTCAGCAATTAGCGAGGCGCTAAGTAACTCAGTGAGACCCTGTCTCTAAGTGAAATATTTCAAAAAGAGCTGGGGATGTGGCTCAGTGGTAAAGCACCCCTGAGATCAATCCCCAGTATCTGCAAAAAAAGAAGGGGAAGTTTGGGTCTTGGTCCTGTCTTTTAAAAGAACCATATGTTTTTGCAATTCTCCACATGGACAAAGGAGAATATGTGATATGAAAACACCTCCTCTTTACAGAAGTCATTCACACCAGTGTGAGGCAGAGTAAAGAGTAATGACAAGCCGGGCGCGGTGGCTCACGCTTGTAATCCCAGCACTTAGGGAGGCTGAGACAGGAGAATCGCGAGTTCAAAGCCAGCCTTAGCAATGGCGAGGCGCTAAGCAACTCAGTGAGACCCTGTCTCTACATAAAACACAAAATAGGGCTGGGGATGTGACTCAGTGGTCGAGTGCCCCTGAGTTCAGTCCCTGGTGCCAAAAAAAAAAAAGAGTAATGACAAAGGGTAGCTTCCTTCATAAGAGCATTAGGGATGATCATATCACAACTGATGGTCCTTAGTATTTTCATCTTTGTTTTGGCTTGGATACATGTCTCCCAAAAGTTCATGTGTGAGACAGTGCAGAAAGGTTTAGAGGTAAAATGATTGGGTTATGATAGCTTAACCTAATCAGTGCATTAATCTTCTGATAAGAATTGGGTGGTAACTAAGCTGGTGAGTGTGGTAAGAAGTGAGTCATTGGGGGCGTGCCTTTGGAGTTTGTATATGGTGAGCTGTGCTCGATCTTTCCTCTTTGCTTCCTGGTAATGTTCTGAGGGGCTTTCCTCCACCACGCTCTTGGCCATGATGTTCTGCTTCATCTAGAACCATGAGGAATGGAACCAGCTTTCTACGGACTGAGACCTCTGAGGCTGGAAACCCCAAAATAAACTTTCCCTCCTCAAATTGTTCTTGTTAGGTATTTTGATCATAACAATGAAAAAGCTGATTAAAACAATAGTCAATGTTGTCTCTAGGCTGGGGTTCAGCTGGCATGTGCCAAGTGGAAAACTGACACAGATAGGAAATTTGCCTATAACTAAGAGGTAGTCTCTTGATAAAGATACTCACTATCACAGTTCTCCAATTATAGACCGGTTCCTCTGTAGGATACAATCCATAGCAGCTGGAATTTCCTCTGATGTAAGGACAATGGTTAATGAAAGTCAGGTAATTTTTGTAATCTAATTTAAAAACAAAGAGAAAATCAAAATTAACATATATATATTTGTGTGTATACACACACATACAGACACACACATATATATATATAGAGAGAGAGAGAGAGGTAGCCAAAGCATACACGTGTGCTTATATATTCAATTGCTACCTCCTGTTTTATACTCTCTCTATGGTGTTTATTCCATTATGCGAGAATTATACTTTAACAAAATCCATTTCCCTTTCTAGAGCAATATTCCCTGTATCCTGAGACACCATAATTTCTTTTATCTTGGAACTCTCTTGCAATACCTTATATAAACTTAATAAGCAACCTATTTGCACCTGATCTAGACTAGATAGTGTGTAGAAAATGTGAGGGGGGGGAAATACATCTTGCAGACAGACTTTCTGTCGGATGGGTGAAAGGTAACATAAATTAGAATAATTAGAAAGTCTTTTATGAGTAATTGAAATGTCAATTAGATAAATAAATCCCAAATAGACATTCTTTTTCACTTACTTATTTTTGCAATACGGGGGATCAAACCTAGGGCCTTGCACATACCAGGCAAGTGTTCTACCACTGAGATACATCCTAAGTTTCTTTAAATTTTTAAAATTGTGAGCCTGGCACAGTGGTGGGTGACTGTCATCTCAGTGACTAGGATGGCTGAGGCAGGAGGATTGCCTCAGAGCTGGAGATGCAGCTCAGTGGTACAGCGCCCCTATCCAGCCTCTTCAGTAAAAGGAATTACAAATGTGCACCAGACATTCTTAACAATAAATCATTTCATGTATTTGTATTCTTATGTGAAAATTAATTCTAGATGCTTTAGATTAAACTTGCCTTCCCAGGTTGTGGGAGCAGTTTAGTAGTAGAGCACTCTCCTAGTATGTGGGAAGCCCTGGGTTTGATCCCCAGCAGTGCAAAATCATTGTTATCGTCATCCTCATTGTCATTGTCATCATCATCATCATCATCATTTTTAGGCTGTAGTTTTTGTTTGTTTTTGGTTTTTGTGATGCTGTGGCTCATATCCAGGGCCTCCCACATACAGGTAAGTGCTGTACCACTGAGTTACCTTCCAACCCAGCCCCTGATCATTACTCTTATTCTTACATGTGTATGTGACCAACCAGCCATGTGACATACCAGCAGAAGAGAGTAAGTGACTTCTCTTTACCTGGGGAGTATTGAAGATCTCCAGCTGAATGCTGCCTTAGTACTTCAATAGCATCTTCAAATGCTTGACCCAGCTTGTCTTGCTCAACAGAAGTCTGTTGGAAAAGTGGCAGAATGTTGGAGTTGTGAAATTATATATGAAGTTAATTTTCCTGATATAAAATAATAGTTTAAGCCAGGCGCAGTGGCACAAGCCTGTAATCCCAGGACTTAGGGAGGCTGAGACAGGAGAATCGCAAGTTCAAAGGCAGCCTCAGCATTAGCGAGGTGCTAAGCAATTCAGGGGGACCCTGTCTCTACATTAAAAAAACACAAAATAGGGCTGAGATGTGGCTCAGTGGTCCAGTACCCCTGAATTTAATCCCTGTACCAAAAAAACTAAATAAATAAAGGGCCAGACGCGGTGGCTCACACCTGTAATTCCAATGGCTAGGGAGGCTGAGGCAGGAGGATCACAAGTTCAAAGGCAGTTTCAGCAATTATCGAGGCCCTAAACAACTCAGTGAGACCCTGTCTCTAAATAAAATACAAAAAAGGGCTGGAGATGTGTCTCAATGGTTAAGCACCCCTGGGTTCAATCCTAGGTACCAAAAATAATGATGATGATGATAATAATATAAAACAGGTTGGGGATATAGTGGCTGTCTCTTATCACCAAATGTGCCCTTGAGGACAAAGTCAATCCCAGGTGAAAGCCACTTCAATATAGTGTAGTATTTAGAGAAAAATATTAATCCTAGAATATAGTATTTAGCATTTTAATGAAATTTTAGCAAGGAATTAGAGTTAAGTAAACTAATTTAAGAAAAGAGGTCAACAAAATGAAATTTAGAAAGGCAGGAAAGAAGGAAGGCAAAAAAGAGATCAAGAAAATATGTTTGGTGGAACAGAATCATGAGTCATCACTGAAATGTTAATTTCTAAAGTATGTCCCCAAGACCTAAAATTGCTTTGCAAACTATGTTATTTAACAAATTTAATTTGATCCAAATATTTTATTTTTAAAATGGAGAGTAAAGATTTAAAATGTCAACTTACCATGATGCATTAATAAAGTGACGATTCTGAAAAAGTTAAATATTAAAAAATTAAAACATTTCTAATTTGGTTCTGAATAAAAAGATCTTGTTTAAAAATATTTTCTGAAAAATGTCATATAAACTAAAATACCATCTGAATTCTCTTTGAGAATTTCCTACAAACATTTCTTTTTACTCTTCTATGATTACAACTTTTTCAATGTGGAAATAGCTGAATAAGAGTTAATTGTCAGGCTGGGCACGGTGGCACACACCTGTAATCACAGTGGCTCAGGAAGCTGAGGCAGGAAGATTGCAAGTTCAAAGCCAGCCTCAGCAACAGTGAGGCGCTAAGCAACTCAGTGAGACCCTGTCTCTAAATAAAATACAAAATAGGGCTGGGGATGTGGCTCAGTGGTCAAGTGCCTCTGAGTTCAATCCCCGGTACCAAAAAAAAATAAAAGAAGTTAATAACTCAGTGGTAGAGTGCTTGCCTAGCACGTGGGAGGCCCTGGGTTCTATCCTCAGCACCACATAAAAATAAAATAAAGGTATTGTGTTCATCTACAACTAAAAAAAATACTTTAAAAAAAAATACAATATTTTAAAAAAGAGTTAATTGTCCACATGTTTCACTAATAAGAGAATATAGAAATAACTCAGGGATATATTTTAGGTATTTCAAGTACTTCAAAGTCCTTTTAAACATTTGAGTATTTAAAAGTTTTGAAAATCAAAATCCTGTTTATCTTAGCATAGCCCTCCTTTATAACAGTGGACTTTTAAAAAACGTTTTTGCCTTCAGAGAATCTGACAAAAGACATCTTTTTCCCCCAGGACAAATGGATTTACATTACAAATAAAATTTAGCCAATTCACAGAATTTCTTGAATCTCAGGTTATTTTACATATCTATTGTCTTATTCCTTTAAATGATTAAGATTTTGCTTTAAATAAACAATTATCACATAGGCCAATGCTTAAAATGCTTTTTAAACTCAACTTTCTATAAAATAGCACAACAAATCAACTAACCCAAGAAATATCGTGTAGTTTTGTGGGCCCAACACTGCCTATCATTTAAGTTAACAAATCCAGTAACTATTCATACAAGTTCCTAGCATTTATCCTGGAAACACAATGAGCTTACTCGTAATACTAATACAACATGATGCTGTAATTTAGGCGATGTAATCTAATGCCAATATTACACATACCCATAATATGTCAATACAATGTGTCAAACAATAAAATTCTATTCAAGTGGCTGAGGATGTAGCTCAGTGGTAGAGTGCTCAACTAACAATGAACTGTGAAGTCCTAGGTTTGATCCTAGCACTGGTAAAATAAAATAAAATTCAATTTAGCCTTTTCAATCACCATATCAAGTCAGTTAAAAGAAGCTTTAAAAAGAAAATCCATAAATCACTGCTTGGCCTATCATCTTTAATGAATATTATCAGTAGTGGATAATTGTTTTAAATATTTTTTTAGTTGTTGTTAGACCTTTATTTTACTTATTTATATGTGGTGCTGAGAATTGAACCCAGTGCCTCATACACACTAGGTAAGCCCTCTACCACTAAGCCACAACCACAGCCCAAGTAGTGGATAATTTTTAAAAGTGACTTTCAGTTAGTTATTCCTTGACTCATAAGCACTGAAGCACTGAATATTGTATTTTGAATTAAATACTTAAATAAACCTGCTGTCTTTCACTAAAATACTCCAGAAGGCTATCACAACTCTTAAAAGTAGCAAACCCAAAGGGAAGGAGGGAAACCTTGAAAACATTGACCACTTCAATGACTTGCAACTAAATAGGCAGACAATAAGACAATAGCCTAAGAAACACTCACTCAGCCAAAGGAGAAAAATGAATTGCAAGGTATTTTGAAAAACTCAAGCTGAATACTTACGGGGAAGACGCTTCAACCCTTCATAAAGACGCTTCAACCCTTCATAAAGATGTGCCATTAACATCACAATTGTCAAGACATAACTATCAAGAACACACTGGCGAGTTGCATTAAATAGCTGTTTTTAAGGAAGTGCTCCAAAAGGGGATTTTTTTTAAAAGACACAGTGTCTTCATAATTTCTGTTTTATGCTATGTCCGGTAGACAGACACCAAGGGCTGTTATTTTGAAGAGGCACATAACAGTTTGCATCGTCTAGGCCCAAAGCAATAGAACCAACCATGAGCAAGTCCACCACAACTCCATGCAACTTCTGTGACCTGTTCAGTGCCACCATAAACCTTTTTCTCACCTTTTAAAAATTTTCTTTTTTCTTTTTGTATCAGGGTAAACCCAGGGGCACTCAACCACTGAACCACATCCCCAGCCCTTTTTATTGTTTATTTTGAGACAGGGTCTTGCTGAATTGCTTAGGGCCTCACTAAATTGGTGGGACTAGCCTCCAACTTATGATTCTGCCTCAGTCTCTTGAGTCTCTGGGATTACAGGCAGGCACCACCAGGCCTAGCTAAATTTATCTAATTTCTCTTCCTTTTCTGGGCTGTACACTATCTTTCCTTCATGAACTGTGAAAGCTTACACTCTGGCCTCCCCTAGTCAATCTGCTTCCTTCTAAGCCATGTTACACACACCGCCATCCACAGCTAGGAGCTGTGCATAGGGACATAGGCTTGTAAACTCCTTCCTAGCCCAGAGGCTGAGGAAGGAGAATTTTGAGTTCAAATTAGGCAAATTAGGGAGACTCTGTCTCAAAATTTTAAAACAAGCCGAGCTCAGTGGCACATGTCCGTAATCCTAGCACTTTAGGAGGCTGAGACAGGAGAATCGCGAGTTCAAAGCCAGCCTCAGCAACAGCGAGGCACTAAGCAACTCAGTGAGACCCTGTCTCTACATAAAACACAAAATAGGGCTGGGGATGTGGCTCAGGGGTCGAGTGCCCCTGAGTTCAATCTCCAGTACCAAAAAAAAAATTAAAAACAAAAAAAGGAGGAGGATCTAGCTCAGCACTAGAACCCTGCTGGGTTTAATCCATAGTGCTGCGAGGGGCTGTGGGGAGGGGGGTAGAATCTAGGTCTCTGTCTTCCCTCCACTCCTGGATTCAGAAAATTCTCCAAAACGGTTAGGAGGAGCTTAGGAATAAAAATTAAGGGGCGTTCCCTCCACTTCATCCCCAGTACCCCACTGTCCATTTTACCTTACCTGTGAGTAAGAGTCCAATGTAGCATCCAGTTGTACGAGGTGTAAGCCACCTTCCTCTCTTCTAAAACACGTGTGCATCTTCCCCACCTAAATGGCAATTGGCCATTTTAATAGCCATCAACATTTGGCCAGGGGGAAAACCACCCAAGAATTTTTGGTAAACCTTGTGGGTGGGGAGAATGAGGAGGGCGTGTGATTTCAAAGCTGCCAGTGATTTTGTATTTTACATCCTTTCAACTAGAGCTCAACTCTGATATGGGACTATTGTTCTAGGTCAATTACTTTTTTGAGCCAATTTGTTATGCAAATGTAAACACAAAGCCCCTCCTCTGAAATGCAAATACTATAGCAACAAATATAAAGCTCCAATGTCTAATGTTTTCTTTTCAATCTGTACCAGTGCCAGTATCTACATCCTTTTTTTAAAGTGTATTTTTTAGTTGTTGATGAACATTTTATTTATTTTATTTTTATGTGGTGCTGAGATTCAAACCCAGTGCCTCACTCATGCTAGACAAATGCTTTACCACTGAGCTACAACCCCAACCCTATCTACACCCCTTTTAAGATCTCTTATTTCAGCCGGGCGCGGTGGCTCAAGCCTGTAATCCCAGCACTTAGGGAGGCTGAGATAGGAGAATCGCGAGTTCAAAGCCAGCCTCAGCAATGGCGAGGCACTAAGCAATTCAGTGAGACCCTGTCTCTACATAAAACACAAAATAGGGCTGGGGATGTGGCTCAGTGGTCGAGTGCCCCTGAGTTCAATCCCCAGTACCCA
>JAQQSJ010000737.1:0-14838 GCA_028644305.1 Xerus rutilus
CACCATTTGTTGAACAGGCTGTCTTTTCTCCAGTGTACGTGTTTGGCTCCTTTATCTAGTATAAGGTAACTGTATGTAAGTGGGTTCGTCTCTGTGTCTTCTATACCATTGGTCTACATGTCTATTTTGGTGCCAGTACCATGCCATTTTTGTTACTATCGCTTTGTAGTATAATTTAAGGTCTGGTATTGTGATGCCTCCTGCTTCACTCTTCTTGCTAAGGATTGCTTTGGCTATTCTGGGTCTCTTATTCTTCCAAATGAATTTCATGATTGCCTTTTCTATTTCTGTAAGGAATGACATTGGGATTTTAATTGGGATTGTATTCAATCTATATAGCGCTTTGGGTAGTATGGCCATTTTAACAATATTGATTCTGTCTCCCAGGAGCATGGGAGATTTTTCCATCTTCTAAGGTCTTCTTCAGTTTCTTTCTTCAGTGTCTTGTAGTTTGCATTGTAGAGGTCTTTCACCTCTTAAGAAATTTATTTTAAAGCAAGCAAGTCTTCGGTTTTTTCCCATTTTATTCAAAGAGCTTTTTTTCTTTTTTCTTTTTTAGTGATACTGCGGATAGAACTCAGGGATGCTCGACCACTGAGCCACATCCCCAGCTCTATTTTTGTGTTTTAGAGACAGAGTCTCACTGAGTTGCTTAGCACCTTGCCGTTGCTGAGGCTGGCTTTGAACTTGCAATTCTCCTGTCTCAGCCTCCCACAGTGCTGGGATTATAGGTGTGTGCCACACTGCGCCCTGCAAGAGCTTTTTATGTTGTTCTTTTGAAATGTTGTTCCTTTTGCTATACTAAACCTATGTTCAAACTTTTTTCAAAACTGATTAATAGATATATTTTTGACCTTTTAGTTTAAACATTAATTTATAAATGGTCAACATCCCCCAATAAGCTCTTATTAAGAAAAATAGAGGTTCTGTGAATCTTAATAACTACCAAGATTGCTCTTTGGAAAAGAACAGCTGGGAAGGTTTGCTGTCTCTGACCTTTGTAATGAAGCAGAAAATCAGCAGCTAACGTTTTTAACTAAGTGAGAATTTGGTGTCTTAAAGAGTTCTCGTAGTCTCTTTCCTTGGGTAGACCGTGAGGAGAACTTTTCAGCACACCCTGCTAGGACACAGGTTGCAAATCCAGTGATACTAAGAGTTTGAAGGTAGCATGAATCAATGAAACAGGCTAGATTTAAGAATAATGGCATAGATTCAAAAGTAAATGGCTGCGGATGTCAGATCTAGTATATGATCAGTTTTTGGAAGGTGGGAACATTTGTAGCTCTGGAGCTTATGTACCACAGCTAAAGGGGCAGTTGGGCCTTGGGTAGCCTTTTTTTTTTTTTTTTTTTTTTTTAATAATGTGAAATTTTCCAGTTTTGAAATCTTGGTACTAATTCAGATATTATAAAACAAAAGCAGTTGCACAATAAGGTAGAACAAACCTTATTTGTGGAGCAGTTTTTGGCCAGTGGGTTACCCATGTGTGACTTCTGCTCTATCATTTCAATGATTGGCACTGGTCTGACTCTGGACATTGTGAGCAGCTGGCCTCTTGGTCAACCTGTGCTGGGGCTCCTGCAACCTAATGGAACAGGGCCTTTGTAAAGCAGCTCCTATGGGCCTGCTGTGCTATATGAGGAGCCGCATGTACCACTTCCTGGTGACTGTTCACTGCCCTGTGTGCAGGCTCAGTTCCTGCTTCTTCCTGAGAATGAGGTGTGATTCTGTATAGTTTTTATATATGTGTTAATGCTTACATACTGTGCCCTAGTTAGTGTCCTTGTTACGGATTCCTAAAGTTGATAGCTTCACCACAGTTGACTGATGACCTCAAGAGACTTTCTTGCCCTCCGCGTCTGCCAGCCTTCCAGCTATGGCACATGCCTACTCTCAACTAGGATTGCTCGTCTTTGTTTTCAGTCTGTTCTGGTTTTCAGACACCTCTATTATCACTTTTTTTTTTTTTGGTACTGAGGATTGAACTCAGGGGCACTCGACCACTGAGCCACATCACCAGCCCTATTTTGTATTTTATGTAGAGACAGGGTCTCACTGAGTTGCTTAGTGCCTCACCTTGCTGAGGCTGGCTTTGAACTCGTGGTTCTCCTGTCACAGACTCCCAAAGTGCTGGGGTTACAGGTGTGCGCCACCACACCTGGCTCTATTACATTTTAATTACTAAGTTACCATTAGTTTGATATTGTTATTGTCAAATTAGTTTGTTTTTTCGTTAATTCTATGTGGAGAGAATGATGCATACATGTATCAATAGTGTTTTTGGCTTGTGATTTATAAATAACTAGACATGAATTACAGTTCAAAAGGAATCATTCATTGACTTATGGCTAAACAGATACATAAATATATGTATCTCCCCCATTTGTGTTTTGCTACAATAATTTATAGTTATTACAGTTTGTTTTCCTACTGGAAAGTGGGCAGGTGGGGATGATTGATTTCGGATGGATCTTGTGCCTGGAAAATGTGGAATAGAATCAGGGAGGCCTGAAAGCCATCATTCTGAAATAAACCATTGACACACCCTGTCTGCCTGCGCATAGGACCATTGATAAACATGCCCTTCACATCCATGTTGGGCCGTTCACAAATGGATGTGCACGTGGGCAGGATCCCTGGCAGGCATATTAGGTCTGCACGCGTCTAGGTCAGGTGCATTGCTTTGTAGCAGTCCTGTGAGTAGGCTTGGAGGAGGCCGAGGAGATGCATCAAAGTAACACTGGCCATCCAGCGGTAGGCCCTCTTCGGAGGCAGCCGGGTTATGCTGCATCACCTTTCCTGCTCCCTCAGCTGCTCTGGGAGGCTCTGTTGTGCTCCCTTGGGACTGTTCTCCATGTGGTCATTGTTTGTTGCTGAATCTGAAAGTCCCTTCTCTGTTCTAACCTGTTTGACCTCAGCAGCTTTCCACACAGTTGACCACTCTGTCCCTCCTGCAGTTCTTACTCACGTGCTTCAGTGTCTTCCTGAAACTCTGGATTCCTCCTCAGAGTCCTTTGTTGTTTGGCATCTAATGTGGAGTGCTGGGGACTTGGCCAGTTCTGATGAGTGGCCTCATCAGGACCATGATTTTAATGCCATCTGCACGCCCATGATGCTCTGACCTCCCTGGTTTGCCTGAGTTTTCCCTTGTAACATGCCACAACTGCTATCCACTCAGTTGTTCAAGCTGTAAATCTAGAGTTTATCATTAATTCTTCCTCCTCGTCACCCCATCCACTTTCATCTGTAGATCCTATCAACTTTACCTTCAAAGCATATCTTATATCGGACAGCTGCTTCTGTCTCCACTGCAGTGACCCAGCCCAGGCTCCAGCATCTCTTGTCTGGATGACTGCAGCTGCATTCTGATTTTTGCACTGCACATGGTGGTCAAGGGATCTTCTAAGGTGTGAATCAGATTCTGTAACTTCCTTCCTGGTGTTATCCTGGTTTCCTAAGAGTTTGGGGCAGAATGCACACTCTTCTCCCTGGCTCACAAAGCCTTTGTGCCTGGTGCCTCCCTGCCTTTTGTTTCCTGGATAGTGACACCTGAGATCCTCTTCCTTCTGATCTTTGCACACCTGACTCCTCCTCCCTGGTTGCCCCACCTGAAGCAGCTACCCAGACACCCATGGCAATTTGTGATCACTCTATTTCTTTGCAGGCCCCATACTCCCTACTCTATGCTAGTCTACAGTACAGTGCTCGGTGCACAGTAGGGATGCAACAGAAACATACTGAAGGGTCCAGGCATGGAGGCCACCCCTGTAATCCCAGTGACTCAGGAGCTAGAGGCAGGAGGATCGCAAGTTTGAGACCAGCTTGGCATCTTAGTAAGTTCCTGTCTCAAAATAAATAAAAAGGGCTGGGGATGTGGCTTAGTGATAGAGCCCTTTCCAACATGTGTGTGGCCCTGGGGTTAATTCCCAATACTACCAAAAAAAATGTACTTATGGAAAAGTGAACAGTGTGCAAAGGACTTCCACATGGATTACATCTCTTAGGGCTCAGCATCACTGAAGTTAGTTGCTTAAGGATCATGATCTCTGTTACTGATGAGGAAACTAAGGCTTTAATTTAAATGGCTTGCCTAAGATCACTCGGTTATATGGCTGGCAGTGAGAGAAAGCAAAACTTGAGAAACAAAGCCTAGTTGAAAACAAGCAAAATACAAAACGGTCGTAATGTTTCAGTTAAAAAGTTGAGCGGTCATGGGGTTTGAAACAAGATAAATTGGGCGAAAATTTTGGTGGTAAAGGTGATATGGAAGTAAATCGGTAGCCGATGTTGAGCAGATGGGGGCGATGCTGGAAGTGAGGCTTAGCCCAGTGTCCTTGCAGTGCTCCCTGTGCTGCCAGGGTTCCTGAGGTCAGGGCTGGCTCATGGTAATAGAAAACATTGATCTTTTACAGCCTGCTGATTGTGGTGCTGATGTGCAGAAGTGACAGTGAGTAAAACTGTGGAGTGGCCCCTGCTGCAGGCCTGGTCAGCTGCTGCTTCCCTGGACATCATGTGCCCAAATGGAGGGCTGATGGGCCTGCTCTGGACATCAGGGTTGGCCGTCGGCAGGCACATACGTGCTCAAACATGAACAAGTGAACTGTCACTTTAAGGAAAACAGCTGGCAATATTTGCTGCCAATGAGAAAAATTTGAGCTTTCAAATGAAAATTAGAGTTTTGAAAAACTTGCATCTTTTCCTGTGAGCCCCACAACTCCCTGACACTTAGATTCTTTTGATGAGAACATGGTGATATTAACACATATGATTTTTTTGACTGTTATCTAATGAAATATGTCCACATTTGAAAACATCTGCATAATTTAGCAATCTAGTATTTCAAAATGACCAATCCATGATAATGCAAAATCATTCATGGGCAAATGATCCATTCAAAGTTAGACCAGTGGATTTTAGCATTCACTGATATGCTTTCACACTGATAGATGTTGCAATAAAAGTTTAAGAAACTCCCACTTACTCACCTTTGAAAAAATTCAAAGGAGAATGTTCTCAGTTGTTTGGATATTCTGATATTCTTGCCCTTTCTAATCATGTGTCTTTGTGAGGCCAGATTTTCTTCTTATACTTCAACCAAAATAACGTATCATAACAAATTGAATGTGGAAGTAAATGTTAGAATCCAGCTGTCTTTTCTGAAGTTACATAGTAAAAGCATTTGGAAGAATGTAGCAGTGCCACTTGTCTCACTGATTGAACCTGTACCTTGTGTGTGCTAGGCAAGTGTTGTTCTACTGCAGAGCCATATCCTTAGCCCACACAAGCAATTTCTTTTTTTTTTTTTTTGGTACCGGGGATTGAACTCAGGGGTACTTGACCACTGAGCCACATCCCCAGCCCTATTTTGTGTTTTATGTAGAGACAGGGTCTCACTGAGTTTGCTTAGCACCTCGCCATTGCTGAGGCTGGCTTTGAACTCGCGATTCTCCTGTCTCAGCCTCCCTAAGTGCTGGGATTACAAGCGTGAGCCACCGCGCCCGGCTCACACAAGCAATTTCTGAAGGTATTTTTTTTTCATAGAAATATTGTTTGATATATAATGAGTTTATAAAGTTCCTTTTAAATGGATTAATAAATATTAATTTTGTTTCAACCTCTAACATGGAAAATGATGATAAATATTAACTCATGAAAAATAGGTCTTTGGGGGTCTCCAGGAATATTTAAGAGTGTAAAAGGGCTACTGGTGAAGTTTGAGAGTTGTGAGTATGGTTAAAAGAGTGGGCATCAGATGTATGTAGGGTTTGAGGAGATGAGATGGTCGGCCAAAATGTCGGACAGTGACTCAAATGTACATTAGATCAGAGCCCAAAAGACCTAATCACTTGCACTCTTTCCATTCTCTCTCTGCCTATGGAACTGTTAGAGGCGCCACATTTGGAACTGGGAGTGCCTTTTAGGAGAGCCAGGGTCTTGGAGAGGCATTGCCTGCCACGTGGCCTTACAGTACAGCCAAGGTCTCCAGTGACTCCACACTTCCAGTATGTCCAGATGTGGCACCACCACTTGCTACCCAGTAGGATCTTTGAGTGGAAGAGAATCAACCCAGTCTGGTGAGGAGGCAGACATAAGTCTTTACTTCACTTGCAGCACGCCGTGCCCAGGAGGACAGAGACGTGCCAGCAGCTAATTATAGTACACTGATGCACGCGTTGGTTATGGTGTCTGCAGGGAGAATGACGCTATTACCAGGAGCACCTTGGTTTTATCTTAAGTAGGAAATCATCTGAGTTGTACTTTTGTAAAACATAAAGCTTTCACATTGACCAACAGTGAACTCGGCAACTAATGACTTAACGTGCTTCCAGATGGGGAGCTGCTTCCAGGTGTAAGCTGGGGAATGCTAAATACGATTTTTGTCCTTAGGGGCTTTGGGTAGAGTGGAGGCTTTGGGAAGAGGTGACCCTAATGGAGAGGAGGCTCAATCTTCCAGGTGAGAGGCCATCGGGGCCTGAAAAGAGGCAACCACAGTAAGACCAGAGGACAAAGCCTGGACCCTGCAGACCTGGAGAAGGAAGAACCACTGGAGTCCGGTCAGAATGTGGGGATTAAAGAGTGGGCAGAGCTTGGGAGCAAGGTGCTGACCATCTGGTGGTCTTGTCACTCTCTTCACTGTACTTGAAATGTGAACTTTCTTTAGCATGTCTTGTGTGAGTCTCAGGAGTGAAAGAAAACCATCCACCTAGATAAAAAAAAAACAAACCTGCTTTACAAAAATGTGCCATGTTCCATTTTGAGCAATGTGCTGTGTAAGAGTCTTGAAATGGATATGAACGCTTCCTCCTCATTATCGCCCTGTAGGATGCTAAAGCTAGAGTCTTAACAAGGTGGCGTGTGGATTACATGTGGGTGGTGTCCTCCAGGTTGCTGACTTTCCACCTTTATTCCAAACACACCGGGAAGGCACTTGGGTCATCTACAGTACTTGTTTCAGTTGAGTGAAGTTTGAATCTTTTTCAAAAAAATTAAATACATAGAAAATGCCATTCCTGGTAAATTATTGGCATTATGCATTGATGTCGTAACATGTTCTTAAACCTTGAACTTGTCAGGCACTGGAAGGTGTGACTCTGCAGAGAATTTTTGTGCCTTTAGAGGCATAACAGGAAACAGCTGGTGAGGAGACAGTCATTGATAACAGGTTTTAATTTTACCCAGCCATTATACTTTGTTCAGATGATTTTTGTTCTCGACTAGTACCATTTTGTATTTTTAAATTTTGGTGTAATTTTAAATTTATAGAGAATTTGCTGAATAGCGTAATGAACTTCCTTACACTCTTAACGCAGATTCACCAGTTGATTACCTCTTACCTTGCTTGATTTGGGGCTGGGGATGTGGCTCTGTGCTCAAGTGTCCCTGAGTTCAATCCCTGGAACCACCCCCCCAAAAAGAAAGAATATAATTCTCTATTTTCATATGTGAAAACATTTTTTCCCTGAATCATTGAAGAGTTGGCTGGAGATGCTGTCTCCTTTTACTGCTAAATACGGGTGTCTCCTAAGAACAGGGCATTCTCTTGTGTAATCCCAGTGCAGCTGTAAAAACCAGGACATTTGTCATTGATATTTAATACTAATAGTAACCTACAGTTCACATTAAAATGTTGCTGTTTGTACCAATAATGTCTCTTTATTACTAATCCTGTCCCTCTTGCCTCTTCCAGGCTTGGTCATAGGGTATAGAATCTTCAAATTCAAATGTAGCCTATTTGAATCTACAAGTTTTCAGCCTTTCTTACAGTTTCTGGACCTTGATTTTTCCCTGCTGTGCTGAGGGGTGCTGTTTAGCTGTCTTTCCATGTGCAGTTTAGCGTCACTGGGTGCATTCACGGTGCTGTGTGTGGTGGGTCAGCTTCCTGTCCTGTAGTGAGTACCTGAGGTAGTCCAGGCCATAATCAGTTGGCTTCATGCTTTTGGGCCTGTGGCAAGACAACACGCCACAGCTGGAGCTCTCAGAGGAGCAAAGCTGCCGCACCAGAACTGCTAGGCAGTGAAAGGAAGGAGCTGGGGCCCCTGTTGAGGGCACCCCTTAGTAACTGGAAGAACTCGCATTAGGCTGCCTCGAAAAGTGTGTCACCTGTCAATGGCACCAAGAGGGGATAAACCTTTACTGGTCTTTGGGGAGCACTTTGATGTATAGCACTGTGTGTTTACTATTTCTGGGACTTTCCACTGAAAATAAATTCCAACCTCTCATTCTATCCTCTCCCATCCCCATTCCTACCGCTGTGCCCTTTTTTTCTTTTCCTCTTCCTTCCAGATGTGGACGCGCTGTGCTGCCCAGGCTGGTCTCCGACTTACATGCTTCAGAAAAGCTCCCGCCATAGCCTCCCAAGTAGCTCCCAAGTACAGGCGTGTGCCACCGCACCTGACTTCACTGATGTACTTCCTGTCTTATGAATTTGTAGACCTTGATGCTTCTAAAGGGTGCATTTTGTAGAATGTTCCCAATTTGAGTTTGTCCACATCTCCTCATGTTCAGATTGAGGTTTTGCATTTTGGGTAGCAAGGTGCCTTTTTCTTTTTTTCTTTTTTTTAAATATTTTTTTAGTTATGCATGAACACAGTGTCTTTATTTTGTTTATTTATTTTTATGTGGTGCTGAGGATCGAACCCAGTGTCTCACACATGGGAGGCAAGCGCTCTGCCACTGAGCCACACCTCAGCTCCGCAAGGTGCCTTTTTCAGAGCCTTGTACCAGAAAACGTGTTGCTCGGTCTCCATATTGTCACCTTTGGTCTTTTGATTCGTTACCGTCATTACTCACTTTTCTTGCTCAGTGGGGACCTCCTTTGCTCTTTTGTCATGCCAGTGTTTGAGCACTTGCTTACTCCTGCGCAGCTGGAGGTTCCAGGCTCACCTTGTGCTCTCTGCTCAGTCCTGGAGTCTGCCTTTCCCAAGGAGGCCAGTTCCTGTAGTGGAGAGTGGAATCTGGCAGCTGTGATCTGGGAATTGGGTTTGTGCCTCGCTCCTGGAGCAGCGCATTGGAGCTGGCAGAACCTTGGCACAGGAAGGCACATGGAGGGGTCTCCATTTGTGGGTGCTCATTCCACGTTGGGAACCTTGAGCAGGTAGCTCCAGTGCAGCCCTTCCCGTGGGCGTGCTCTGCTCTTCCCCTTTCCTGCTCGCCTCGCCCTTCCCTGCCAGTGAGAAGCCGCTGCATGGCCTTTACCTACTTACTCACTGGCTCAGGCCTGGCGTGCACAGAAGTCTCCGAATCATAACCCATGCCTCTTGGGAAATCAGACCACTAAGGAGTTGGTGTTTATTTGCCTTGGTGTTTGAGGCAAACTGTATGTACAGTGAAATGCACAAACCTGCACTGTTAGAGAGGATGGGGACCAGGCTTCGTCAGTGTTTTGTGGGAAGGTCACTTTTGTTTTTTTAAATATGTATATTTTCAGTTGTGAATGAACCTTTATTTATATTTATTTATTTATTTGGCACTGAGAATCAAGCCCAGTGCCTCACACATAATAGGCAAGTGCTCTACCACTGAGCCACAACCCCAGCCTCAAGATCACTGTGTTTATGAACATCATAGGACCATTTGCATATGCAGTCTGGTACGGAATCTGGGGCGGTGTGAGACATAAGGGGATATAACGCATGGCTATGGGCCTTGAGGAACTTTATTAGAGAAAAATGATGTCCTTATAAAAAGTCAAGTGGAGCCGGGCGCGGTGGTCACGCTTGTAATCCCAGCACTTTGGGAGGCTGAGACAGGAAAATCACGAGTTCAAAGCCAGCCTCAGCAACGGCGAGGCTCTAAGCAACTCAGTGAGATCCTGTCTCTACATAAAACACAAAATAGGGCTGGGATGTGGCTCAGTGGTCGAGTGCCCCTGAGTTCAATTCCCGGTACAAAAAAAAAAAAAAGTCCAGTGGAAGCACAGTGCAGCGATCATTCGTCTGCAGTGTATTGACAAGGTGATAATTACCAGGTTCTGCTTACTGGATTTCATTTGGTATGTGTGCACAGGGCACCTGCCTGAGCCCCCCTGCTGGTGTAGTGGGGGGTGTGTCCTGGGGGAGAGGAAAATCTCTCTACTTAGGTGGAGTAGCACAGGAAAAGGCCAGTTAATTCTCAAACAATTGACTTGTGGAATTTAGTTCAGCTAAATTGAGACTCTGCTGTGTGCCAAGCACCATGCTGGATACATTGGTGAACACTGCCTGATCTGTGTGTGTGGATGTGTGCTGGGGTGGGACCCCTGGCTTGTGCAGGCTAGGCACGTGCTCCAGCACTGCGCTGGCACCCCCAACCAAGAGCGCCTGCTCTTCAGGCATGACCGGTTTCCTGGGGAGAGGTGGGCACAGGGCAGGGGCCAGGGTGCGAGTGAGGGCGCACAGAGGAGCTCTGAGGCAGTACCTGGATGAGACTGGAATGAGCAGAGGCCGGCAGGGGGAGAGCCAGAGCCAGGCCTGGCCTGCCGTCCTGAGGCCTCCTGGGAGATGCTGCTTCTGGTGCTTCTGCCCACCGGCCCGTGACCAGTGCCGTGGCCTGGCTTTGTTTCCCATCACCACCAGCACTGCCGCCCCAACACTCAGTTGTTTATTCCTTATAACAAATGGGTGTTGTTTAGAGACCAGGACTTTCTACTCCCTAAGAGCAGGGTCATACTGTGTGTGCAATTTTGAATTGCAATCTGATGGCAGAGTGGGGTGGAGTAGGGGTGGGGATTGATCCCAGGACCCCCCCTGCTGTGTGGGTACCAAACTCTGGGGAAGCTCAGTGTCTACACAGAATCATGTAGTATTTGCAGACCCCCCCGCCCCCCACATCCTCCTGTGCACTTCCAATCATCTGTGAGTTACTTACGATTCTTAACACAGTGTAAGGGCTGCGTAAATAATTATTCAGCTGCATCGTTTAGGGCATAATGATGGGGAGAAATATCTGTACATATTCAATAGAGATGATTCTTTTGAATATTTTGATTAGGAAGGTTGAGTCTGTGGATGTAGAACTTGATGATATGTAGGGTTGACTGTATATATTTTTAACAGTTTCTTCTTTGTTTTTTGGTACTGTGGATTGAACCCAGGGGTGCTTAACCACTGAGCCACATCCAGCTCTTTTTATTTTTTATTTGGAGACAGATTCTTGATAAATTGCCTAGGCTGGCTTTGAACTTGTGATCCTCCTGCCTCAGCTTCCTGACTTGCTGGGATTATAGGTGTGCACCACCATGCCCAGCTTCCTTTTTCTTCTTTTGTGGTGCTAAGGATTAAATCCAGGGCCTTGGGTATGCTAGACAAACATTCTATGCTAGGCAAATACTCTACCACTAGCTATGTCCCCAGACCTTTTTCTTTTTCTTTTTTTTGGCTATGGGAAATTGAACTCAGGGGCACTTGACCATGGAGCCACATCCCCAGCCCAATTTTGTATTTTATTTAGAGACAGGGTCGCACTGAGTTGCTTAGTGCCAAGCTTTTGCTAAGGCTGGTTTTGAACTAGTGATTCGTCTCAGCCTCCTGAGCTGCTAGGGTTACAGGCGTGTGCCACTGCGCCCAGCTTTTTTCTTTTGAGACAGAGTCTTGCTAAGTAGCTGAGCCAGGCCTCAAACTTGCCACCCTCTTGCCTCAGCCTCTGGAGTAGCTAGGATTACATTCATGGCCACCTGACCTCACCCCCAGCCCTGTGACTATACCTTTTTGATATTCTTGCCCTCCTATGATCTGAGGCATTACAATAAGATGTATGCTAGGAAGAGAACTGGATTGTCCCCCACGCCAGTTAGCTGCCAGCTCTTACTGTCTCCTGCTTCTGCAGGGTCACAGTAAGCTTGGCGCAGTTTTAAGAGTACAGCGTGTGTCCGGCATTGTTTAGGCTTTCCATACAACAGTCCCTCTAACTGCTGTAACAGTCTTGTCAGCTCATTTTACACTGAGGACACTGAGGCAAGGAGGTTAAATTATTTGCTAAGGGTCACCTACCTGGTGGAGAGTGGAACACAGGTTTGGAGCCAGGCGGTCTTTGGACACTGCGTTCTTGCCTGTGGAAGAATGCAGGTGCCAGTAGGTGCTAGGCGATGGCAGGCACACCAGCTGTTTTGGCATGCAGCTGGGTATTGACCTGTTCTTGTTTTACTTATTGACCTCCTTGTAAGCGCCCTGTGCTGCACCAGATCCTCTGTGGGAACGTGAAGGTGTAGATGCAGTTCATAACTCTGGGAAGAACTGTAAAGTGCACTGCAGGTCAGCCTAGTGGATCTGCACAGGGTCCTGATCCTGAGACACTGGCAAAGTTGTTCAGGGCTGTGCACCTCACTCATCCCCGCAGGGCACAGCAGCAGCTGAATGGGGTTTCAGAAGAGCAACCCCTGCTCACTGAGCTTCCTGGAGGAGGGAGAACCTGGTTGCACCCAGGGGGAGGAGGGGTTGGCTGATGGGGGTATGTGGAGTCAGGGGTGAGCGGGAAGCCTTTGTGGGAGACAGTGCTCATATTCAGGTTGCACTTCAATGAGATTTACTAAAACGTAAACATTTTAAGGAAGGTGCTTATCTTAAAGTTAAGATTTTTCCCAAGATCCTGATATTTGTCAGAGTTGGTTTTTTTTTGGGGGGGCACCAAGGATTGAACTCAGGGGCACTCGACCCCTGAGCCACATCCCAGCCCTATTTTGTGTTTTATGTAGAGACAGGGTCTCACTGAGTTGCTTAGCGCCTCGCCTTTGCTGAGGCTGGCTTTGAACTCCCGATTCTCCTGTCTCAGCCTCCCTAAGTGCTGGGATTACAAGTGTGAGCCACCGCGCCTGGCTCAGAGTTGATTTTTGCTTCTAAAGAGAGTCTACCTAAGGGACCCTAAGTACCTGGGTTTGGCAAGAATACCTCCTGAGTGGCAAGTGCTTTATGGACTGCTTCCGAGGGAGGGAGCATGTGGGGAACCAGCTGCCAGGCTGAGGCAGAGCCTGCAGCCTCCTGGCTCTTCTGTGCCTTCCCTAGTCACCTTCAGTCCTGGGAAGCCGCCCTCTTGGCCTAGAGTGTGTGGGTGTGCACCTGGGTCTGGAGTCCTACCCACTGAACCTCCCGACTCACTTGCTGCTCTGCATAGTTGTGCTCACTCAGCCCGCTGTCTCCTGCCCACAACCCGGGCTGGCCTCCCCCGTGCTTCCAGCATGTATGCTGTTAGAACTGTACTGCAGGGAACCCTCTCTTACCGTCCTTTGGGAAACTGTGTGCTGATTTCTCCTAGGCACAGGTGTGGGAGCAGTGCTGGCTATGCACTCAGCCTCGTGGACACCACTGATGTGTTCAAGGTAGTCGCACCCATCCGCACTTCTCCCAGCGTGGTGTGGAGTTGGGTTCCGCAAGGCGAGCGCCCGAAGCAGTGTAGAGAGCCTGTGGGTCTCCCTCCCAGGTGTGTAGCAGCGCCGGGAGTGTCTGCTGCCCAGTAGAAACTTTGTACTGTTTGTTGCCAGACTCAGCCCTGTGCTCTTGGTGACCTGCTGCATATGTTTTGACCCGGTAGGTAGTTTAGTAGTAGCTAATTGCTGGGAAATAACTAATTCTTTAGGAGGCAAGGGGAGGGCAGGCCCGCACGGCCTCCTTCCACCAGCGGGGAGGAGCTGTGGAGAACAGTAAACCAAGCTTCCTTGGGGAGGAGCCCCTGCAGAGGGGCAGATTGAAGGCAGAGGAAGGCTGAGGAAGGACATGGTGCTGGGGTGATGGGCAGGGGCTCAGGTCTCAAAGCCATCTCACTGCACTCTGTCCCTTTAAAATCTGCAAACGTTTCCCGGCATGGATCGATCTGTCTAATGCGGAGAAAGCACTAGCAGGCTTTGGTTGCAGTGGAGCAAACCCGGCCATGTAGAGAGGCAGCCAGCCTTAGGGATGCTTTCGCTATTGCGCAATAGAGTCAGGAGTCCCGCCTGGTGCCTCACAGCTTGGACTCCTAGTGTCCACACTGCTCCCTGTTAATTCTCAGGGTGCAGCTTGTATGGAGATTCCTAAAGCCCCTCCTTATGTAGAGGTGGGTAGTCTTGATGGACTTTTTCTGAAGATTGCAGAGGTTTTTAATGTGAGAGATGTATGTTGGTGTCTGGCTGACTTTGGTCCAGGCTGTCTGTGTGGCCTTCTAGCTGTCTGCTCTAGCCCTGGTGTTCACATCTGCAAACTGGGTCTTAGCCTGCTTGCCTCATAGTGCAGTGCTGGGATTTAGTGGGGGTAATACTTGTGAAGGACCTAGGACTGCTCCACAGGGAGACAAGGGACCAGTAAATGGCCCTCCTTATAGGCCTGATGGGCACTAGCTTGAGCCTCTGTGTTTTTGTCCACATGCTCAATGTGGCAAAGCTAATACTCTTTGTATGTGGTGGCTTACCTATTGTAAGTGATTGGATATTTGGAAGATAAAGAGCAGAAACCGCAGCCTGTTGAGGCACCTAGCCACACCTGGGATTTCTCTCAGTTGGTGAGGGGCAGAAGTTTCAGCAAACACCATCCTAGTGGGTGCTCCAAGCTGGATGGCTGAGATTTCTCTCTTCCTCCTTTCCCCGTCCCTCTTCTCCTTTTTTGGCTTGGGACAGGAGCTCCTGAGATCCTTGTTCTACCAGCTCATGTTGAATGAGGGCAAGTGTTACAGATTGATCAAAAACTAGACTTTATGACATATTTTCCATCAGTTAGTGTTCGTGAACACCACAGAAAACGAATTGATTCTTGCAGGCCATCGTGGCAGGTATCAGGTATCCAATAATAGCTTTCACACTTTCTTTAGAGGTCAGATTCATTTCATTAAGAATGAGTATTTTTTTTTTTTTTTTTGGTACTGGGGATTGAACTCAGGGGCACTCGACCACTGAGCCAC
>JAQQSJ010000738.1:0-14838 GCA_028644305.1 Xerus rutilus
GAATTATATGGAATAGTCACATAAGTCTCTTGCTCCTTTGTCTAACAGCACTGAAAACTCAAGAAAGTTAATTCTGTCCCTTGTCTTTATGTGCATGTACTTGTGTATGTGTACATGTTTGCATGTATGTGTGCATATTGTCCTAAAGGTGCTTTTCTGTTATTTTTCTGTTTCTTTTTTCCGAAAGACATGTACTTCAGCTGCCAGTTTTCTATATTCTGGTTGTTTGTTTCTGGGATTTAAGAAACTAACCTGTTTCTTTTTTTCTTTTTTTTAATTTTTTGCAATGCATTTCAAGTCATAGTACATATATAGAGCTCAATTTTCCATCTCTCTGGTTGCAAACAAGGTAGAGTCACACCATTCGTGTCTTCATACATGTAACTAGGGTAGTGATGTCCACCTTATTCCACCGTTTTTGCTACTCCAATCTCTCCTTCCCTACCCTACCTCCCCCCTGCCCCATCCAAAGTTCCTCCATTTCTCCCATGCTCCCCGCCCCACCCCCCTTATGTATCAGCATCCACTAATCAGAGAGAACATTTGGCCTTTGGTTTTTTGGGCTTGGCTTAATTCACTTAGCATGATGTTCTCCAATTCCTTCCATTTACCTGCAAATACCATGATTTTATCCTCTTTTATTGCTGAGTAATATTCCATTGTGTATATATACCACAGTTTCTTTATCCATTCATCTATTGAAGGGCATCTAGGTTGCTTCCACAGTTTAGCAATTGTGAATTATGCTGCTATAAACATTGAAGTGGCCGCATTACTGTAGTATGCTGTTTTTAAGTCTTTAGGGTATAGGCCGAGGAGTGGGATAGCTGGGTCAAATGGTGGTTCCATTCCAAGTATTTTAAGGAATCTCCATATTGCTTTCCAGATAGGTTGCACCAATTTGCAGTCCCACCAGCAATGTTTGATTGTGCTTGTTTCACCACATCCTCCCCAGCACTTATTGTTGCTTGTATTCTGGATAGCTACCATTCTGACTGGGGTGAGATGAAACCTTAGAGTAGTTTTGATTTGAATTTCTCTAATTGTAGAGATGTTGAACTTTCCTTCATATATTTGTTTATTAATTTTATATCTTCTTCTGAGAGGTTTCTATTCAGCTCCTTAGCCCATTTATTGATTGGATTGCTTGTTTTTTTGGTGTTAAGTTTTTTGAGTTCTTTATATATCCTGGAGATCAGTGCTCTATGTGATGTGTGTGTGGAAAAAATTTGCTCCCAGAATGTAGGCTGTCTGTTCACCTCAATGATTGTTTCTTTTGCTGAGAAGAAGCTTTTTAGTTTAAATCCATCCCCTTTATTGATTCTTGCTTTTATTTCTTGTGCTTTAGGAGTCTTGTTAATGAAATTGGGGCCTAATCCAATGTGATGAAGATTTGGGCCTACTTTCTCCTCAATTAGGTGCAGGGTCTCTGGTCTAATTCCTAGGTCTTTGATCCACTTTGAGTTGAGTTTTGTTCATGGTGAGAGATATGGGTTTAGTTTCATTTTGCTGCATCTGGATTTCCAGTTTTCCCAGCACCATTTGTTGAAGAGGCTATCTTTTCTCCAATGTATGGCACCTTTTTGGCACCTTTGTCTAGTACGAGATAACTGTCTTTATGTGGATTAGTCTCTGTGTTCTCTATTCTGTACCATTGGTCTACATGTCTATTTTGGTGCTAGTACCATGCCATTTTTGTTACTATACCTTTGTAGTATAGTTTAAGGTCTGGTATTGTGATGCCTCCTGCTTGACTCTTCTTACTGAGGATTGCTTTGGCTATTCTGCATCTCTTATTTTTCTAAGTAAATTTCATGATTGCCTTTTCTATTTCTATAAGAAATGACTTTGGGATTTTAATTGGGATTGCATTGAATCTGTATAGCACTTTGGGTAGTATGGTCATACTAACCTGTTTCTGAGTAAACTGAAAGAACAAGTAAGTTGATTCATGTCAGTATTTTAGTCCTATAAATTCTTCCAGAATCAAACTGTGTCCTATCTTTGTACTTTGCAACACATGAAAAATAACCACTTTATTTATTTATTTAATGGTTCCCCAGACACAACCATTTTCAGCTCATTTGTTATTTGTCTTGGTGTCCCCTCAAGAGTTATAAATGGTTCATATTTCTTGAATTACCTATCTATCTATCTACCATAGAATTACCTCCAACCATTTCTTTACCAACACTTCAGTAGATGAGAACTTAGCTTTGATTTTTTTTGTACTGTAGATTGAACCCAGGAATACTTAACCACTGAGCCACATTCCCAGCCCTTTTTACTTTTTACAAAGTCTCACTATACTGCTTAGGGCTTAACTAAGTTGCTGAGGCTGCCTTTGAACTTATGATACTCCTGCCTCCGTCTCCCAATTTGCTGGGATTACAGATGTGTGCCCCAACATCTGGCTGAGGACTTAGCTTGTTGCGACTACCTTTACGCTTCCCTTCAAGCTCTATTACAGTTTTGATTAAATAACTATTTAGTGTTTTCATTATGACTTTGTACATGTTGTTCACTGAAGAGAATTAATAGTACACTGTGGTTATATGTTCTTTTATAAACAATACCTGCCCCTCCCTGGAATGAAAATTTCGTCCAATGGAAAATGTCTTCTGCTTAGTTTATTTGGTTTTCAGTGTATCTGCTGAATGTCCTTTCCAATGCAAAAACTTGTTCATCAGCTCAGAGCCTTCCAGCACTTCACAGTCTTATGAATCAGATATGTCAATGGCAGTTCTCCATTTGCTTTTAGTCCTCTAAAAATGTGTTGAGAACTCTCACTGTTTATTCTCTCTTGCTTTCTCATTCCTATTAAAAAATTCCTTTGATCTTAAATACTCTACATTTTTGAGCAGGACTGAGAGGGAGACTGGTTGGAGTGGCCATGTCCAACAGGCCCCAGGGCTTGCCCTACCTGGTACACATGCAGTGCTGGTGGCTGAGCTCCACCTCCAAAGCCTGGCAGGTCAGTCTGTCCTGCTCCTGCTGCTGTTGAAATGGGGTTTTGCATTGGACTGAAATTTTATCTCATTAACTTTCCTCTAACTTTCCTGTTCCTGTTACCTGGCATGTTGAAGTGATTTGTTCTTTCTATTGGCTTCTTATTGCTGCTGTAAAAAAAAAAAAAAAAATACCACAAATGTAGTGGCTTACAATAACACAAAGTTTTATCTTATAGTTCTGGAGGTCAGAAGTTGGAAATGAGTAACATAATTTGTTTCCATGTCTTCATATCAGTCAGAATTTTTCTTCTAGTGGCACATCTTCTTCTCTGAGTAAACTTCCGTCTCCCTCTTCTAGCTTTTAAGTACCTTGTGAATACATGGGGCCCACTTGGATAATCAAGGGTAACCTTTCCATTTTAAAATACTTAAAAACAGCTGCAAAGTCCATTTTGCCACATAAGGTAGCATATTCATAGATTTCCAGGATTGGGATGTGGATATTTTGGGGGGTCATTTCTACCTACCTTTCTCTTCCAGGTGATATAGCTTTATAGATATTGGATCAATTATTATGCCTTCTCTAGGATTTCTTGTTATATTTTCAGCATTACTTAAGAACATTATTCACTTGTTTTGACATGGCTCCCAGATTCATTCTCATCTTTTTGCCATCATCTACATTGAATTCCTTTTGTTAATGTCATTAAAGTGTCCACAATTGAACTTAGATATGATCAGACTCAGAAAGATTTAATGAAGACAACATTTTTCTACTTCTGGATATCCCACTTCTATTAATGTAGTTCAAGAATTCATTATGTTCTTGGGACACTCTGTTGACTAATATTAATCTTGTCACCAGTTATAATTCCTTAAGCCATTTCATGTAAACTACTCATAAGTAAAGTTTTCCCCATTGTGTATTTCTTCAGAAGAAACACAAAAGGATGCATTCAGGTCCTATTAAGTGTCAGATGCACTCAGGTCCTATTTACTTAAAGTGTAACACTTTAAGTGTCAGATGCCTAGAAGTTTCTAGTCCTTTAGCTTGCTAGGCACATTTCAGATTTGAATAAAATTGGCAATGACCCCTCCCAGTATGTCAAGGCTTCTTGAGAAAGTTGATCTGCAATTGGTCACCTCTGGCTGATCATCTTTTTCTCTTGAGATCTCATCTCCTTAATCTGCATCCTACTTCCATGCCGCCATCACTTTTCTGCCCTAGGTTGTCCCAGGCTGGATATCCAAAGTTCCACCAATCCAAGTTTGAATATGTAGGCTCATATTGAGGTCCAAAGTTATGAAGAGAAGTGGAATGTGCTCTAGGAAGTAATTAAATGTACATGTTACCTTCAAAGTCCTGTCATCATTCTTGCCACTGGGCGTTATTCTTGGGTCGAGTTGTTTGCACAGACCCAGGTTAACACTGAGCTTCTGCGATCTTCTTCTTTTCCCTTTTGTTAGGCTCCCAAGGCCAATCTTTCTTTCACCTTTATTCCCCACAGTAGAACCTTGTGGCCTTCATTTGGGATTCACTTTTCTTGGGTAAAGAAACTAGGGAGGTATTTCTTTGAACAAAAAATAGCCTCTCTACCTAAAAAAGAAATCCTTAGCAGGTTCATCTTTGTTCCATCTTTCTCTCTGCAAAATTCAACCCCAGGTTTTAGCTTAATATGTTAATCTTAAAATTAAGTAATTCTAAATAAAATAAAAAATTAATATTAAAACAGGATAATATGCAAAGACAAATTCTATAAAGTTTACTTTGTGTTGTTATCAGTGCCTCAATAAAAATTCTTTGTGAGTATAATTGCCATTACTTTTATTGTACAAGAATGGATGAGAACCCATGTGTGTCAAATGCCAAACTAACATTACAGAAATCAGTATGGAGGTTCCTTAAAAGACTAGGAATGGAACCACTGTATGATCCAGCTGTATCACTCCTTGGTTCCAAAGAAGTTAGGTCACCATATTATAGCAATACAGGTATACCCATATTTATAGCAGCACAATGCTCAATAGCAAGTCATGGAACCAGCCTAGGTGTCCATCAATAGATAAGTGGATAAAGAACATGGTATATATACACAATAGAATTTTATTCAGCCTACAGAAGAATGAAATTATGTTATTTGCGGGAAAATGGATGGAACTGGAGAGCATCATGTAAAGCAAAGGAAGCCAGACTTGGAAAGTCAAGGGTCACATGTTTTTTCTCATATGTGGAAGTGAGAGAGAAAAAAGGAGAAAAGGATCTCATGAAAATAAGAGGGTAGAAGAAGGAAATAATGGTGGGCTAGGATGGGAGGGCAAAAGGAGGTACTAAGGATTAAAATTAATAAAATTATTTTATATATAGATACAGATATGCCACAGTGAAACCCACTATTCCATGTAATTATTATGCACCAATTTAAAAAATAATTTAAAAATGCCAGACTGAATTGAAGATTTTTCAGTTTTATTTTCAGCAGATTTAAAAAAAATACTTTTGCTCTTGGTACTTCCTTTTCCCTTCCCAGTCTGTTTTTAACAAAAACTATACATTTATACATACTTTTTTTCCTGTAAAAATCAAGTAAATTAAGCTATTATAATTATTAGAGATCAGAGATCTTGACTGCCCTGGACTTTTACCTTTCATTGATTAGTTTAAGAATGAAGATTACTCATTACTGCAAATAAAAAACATGAAATGTACTTTGTTTTGTGCCCCTATAGCTATAATTTTTGTATAACATTAAAGTGTTCAAAATGACCTGATTAGTTATTTTAAGTGTTTTATTATTACTTTAATTGCTTTCAGGTATAATTATGTTCATATGTAAAATACTAAAGGAAGATTCAAAATTTGATCACTTCTTTACTGTGCATTTATAACATCTTCTGTCAAAAATCCTAAAATTGAAATGAATATATGATCTTCAACTCTGAGAGAGTCTATAAATGTCTTTGTTCCATAGAAATATTGATGTTTATTATCTATTACTATGAAAATAAAATACCTGTATACTGAAAATTGTTCATATTTTAAGAAAGTCATTGTTATAAATTATGATTTGCAACATGAAGATTATGATTGGTTAGTCTGAATTTCAAGCTATGCAAATGATCTAGGGTACCTGTAAGGTTTTCCTCTCTATGTATATATCCTGCAGTTCGTGAACACACCCACTTCTGTCTGCAATAGAATTATGAGATCAAAATCTGAGCAAATGCCGTGAATCTAAAGGTATCTCCTCACAAAGAGAGATTTATCCCCTTTTACTAAAAAACAAAGGAATGAACCAAGAAAAAAGACCATTATTGATTGAGTACATCTTATGGATTGTGTCATGTCCTCCTAAAAAGACAGGTTGAAGTTCTAACCATTAGGGTGAGCCCTAGTCGCGTAAGACTGGTGTTCTTATAAATAGGAAATTTGGATAGAGACAGTTACACAGGGAGAATGCTATGTGAAAGTGAAGGCAAAGATTGGGGTCATATGTCTACAAGCCAAGGGATGCAAAGATTATCAGCAAACTAAAAGAAGCCAGGAGAGAGGGATGGAGCAGATTCTACAGCTCTCAGGAAGAACCAGTACTGCTGACATACCAATCTTGGACTCCTCAATTTCAGAACCAAGACGATCGATTTCTAAAGCCACCCAGATTGTAGTACTTTGTTATGAAGGCTCTAGCAAACTAATACAGTCCATTTGACTAAAATAAAAATCTTATTAATAATTTCTTAGCTTCTTTGTCTATTTCTAATCTAAAATATGGTGGAGAGAAAAGGTTCTTATTATAGGCAAACTGTTTTGCAGCATTAATTAACGTATTTTGTCAAATAATTTATTTCTTTGCATTAGCCAAATGTACATGGAGAAGATCCTTCCTACGTGGGAGATCAAGTAAATGCTTTCCAATGGGTTTTGCTCTTCTTCTTGGAATGACTCTCTGCTTGTGAATGAACTGAATGCTTGTGAACATAAATCAAACCTAGAAACCAGAAGTGGGTGTACTGGGAAGACTGGGATAGCACCAATTCCCCAATTTATTTAGCCAATTCATTCTAAAATTCCAACGAACTAAAGGTGATGCCATCTTTCCCCTTTATGCTCTATCACATAAATAAAGTTTTTAAGATAACTATCTGTACACTCTCAGTCCACTTCTTCAACTTCCTTTCATTCCTTAACTTTCTCTGGGGTTGTCTCTACTGTTCTTCTTAGACTGCTTGGGGTCCCTTGTCTCCATGCCAGCAACAGCCCCCTTCATCTTACTCCTATTGGCAGTAGCAGTTGCCACTGTTGTCCATTTCCTTTGTTCAAACTTCGTTCTTGCTTCTATGAAACCAAACTCTCTTGGTTTTCACCATAACTCCCTGGTCATACTTTTTGTCTGCGCTGGCTTTTCCTCTTCTATCTGTTCTTTTTGTGTTCTTCCTTAGGACTTTGCTGTCTATCCTCTTTCCTATATTTTTTGTTCTATATTCGCTTCCTAGGTTGTCTCATTCAGTCCCATAGCTTTATTTATTCATTTTATTTTTTAAAAATTTATTTGTTCTTTTTTAGATATACATGACAATAGAGTGTATTTTGACATATTATACATACATGCAGTATAACTTATTCTAATTAAATACCATATCAGTGCTGGTGAATCCTGTAAGCATATTCAACAACTTACTTACTTGACATTTCTATTTGTACGTCTCATTGAATCTTGTAAACTTAACATATTCCAAATGGAATTTTTTTTTATTCCTATGCAGTCAAACCTATGTTTCTTCTGACTCTCCATCATCTCAGGAAAATCTACCTCAAGTCTAGAAATTGGCCACCATTTCTCTTACACTAACTTGCCATCCACGTCTGTCCATATGCATTGCTCCTGCTCTAGGTGTTATTATTTAATATTGAACTTATTTAATAATCTCCAACCAATCTTTCCTCTGGTCCTCTTGCCTTCCTCCCTCCTACATTAATTCTCCACACAGAATCCAGAGATTTATTTTTATATGAAAATAAGATCATTTTCTTCCCCTGCTTAGAACTCTTTTGTGACTTCTTGTTAGACTAAGATTAAAATCCAAGCACATTACAGTGGCCTTCAAGGCCCTTCATAATCAAGTCCCTGCCTACCTGTAGAACACCATCTGGGATACTCATCCTGGGGTGATGTTTTCCATCATCTTGAATTTCTTAAACAAGTCAAGACTTTTCCTGTCAGTGCATTTTATCATCCCTTGTCTGAAACTAATCTAATTGCATGATATGAAGAAATAAAGATGGTTAAAACATTTTGGCTTTGGGCTATTACGGAAGCTCTTTTTGTGACTAAGAAGTTGGGGTTCTTCTCAAGTCTAATCACTTGGGTTTCAGTGAGGTAGAGCCTCACAGATAGAGGGTTCTTATACCTGTGTATAGGCTGGAAGTATAGCTGGTGGGTGGACCTCTGGCAGTTGTTATCATAAGGGTGAATTTATGCAGATAATTGTTCCTTGGAAAGAGAGTGTGGTCAAAGTTTTTTAATTTAAACCATTGATTCATTTGAGTTTTATACCTATTCTCAGATAATTGATTTGGTAACATAAAAATGAAAAAGATGTGCTTGAAGTTGCTTTACTGCAAAATAACAAGTGAAAATTAGTTGCATTAATTGAGGTTCCTAGGATCACTCTTTCTTTTTAAAAATACCAGTGAAATTTTTAAATATGTATTTTACAGTATCATAGGCTTTATTTCATATCTTGGTTTGTGAACATATACCCATTTCCAAACTTTACTTTTAAAAAATCTTTTATGTATGTATGTATGTATTTATTTATTTATTTTGGTGGTGCTGGGAATTGAACCCAGTGCCTTGTGCATGCTAGGCAAACACTACCAACTGAGTTATATCTCCAGCCCCAATTTCTCAAAATTTAATCATTCATGTGCCAATTTCAACTTTTTGGCAATATTTCTTTATTGTTTGTATTGGGAGTGAGTGAGATTTTTAACTTTATCTTAACAATAACATCTGGAAAATTAGGATTTGATGTTTTAATTTGCATTTTTCTGACAAAATAAATGCATAATTAATAACATGAAAAATGTTCTGGGTAACATGTGAAATTATTTGTAAATCATCAGTAAAAACCACTTTTAGAAAAGCTTATTTTATACTATCCTTAAATTCACCCTTACTTAGCTAACATAGTTTGACACCACATTTATTTCATTTAATTATGCTTTATTTAAGCTAAGATTAAAAGGAATTTGTATTTTCTGAGCCTGCACCAGTTGAAGATATCAAAGATGTTATGGGAAGCATGTATGCAGGTTGCTATTAAAATTTTGCCTAGCATAATACAAAAGATGGGAAATACATCTATGAATAATAAAAATATAGTTTACCAAGTTATATCTATCTTTTTACATTTATGTTATGTTACTATTTACACTTGGGGTTTTGCTCTTAATGATGTTCATTTGATAAAAGGACTGGTCAGTCTTATTTAGCATTAGTACTTTGGACATGGAGACTCTGGGTCTGTCCTCAGTCTTCACAAATGATGAACTAATGGATAGATCACACACATACAGATGAAGTCAGTATTGTATACAATGACACATACTCATTTTATTCTATAATTAACCTCCATATAAAATACAAAAGCTGTTTTTAATAGAATGATGGATGGCTGATAATATTATCCACTGGTCTTCCTTCTTATAAACTGCATCTATTCACTACTCAGGCAACATAGTTTGGTTGGATCTTTGGTAATAGAATAGATCAAAGTTAATTGGACTACTTGGGAATTGAAGATTGACTTTGACCTCATTAGCACAATGAAGGGTGTCAGATTCAACACTCATGGAAACACTCAGAGGGAAAACACATTTCAAAGAAAAGTTGGATGCATGGTTAATATACCATTCGGTTTTGTATATGGAAGATTAAAAAAAGAATTGCAAATATATCATAAAGCACATCATAAAACAGAATTTCTATCTCCACACATTTGACTCTGTTTCCCAGCTGGAAGTTAGTGGTAGGAAAATGTTATGAAGCAGGGCTCTCGTCATGGTACTATTAGCAGATACAGTCAGACAAAATGATGCTGTAAACTGTGAGAACATAGTCAATGTCCAAGGATCATTGAAACTATGCTGGTCACACCTGGGTATGTCATTTAAAGAGAATGAGAGTGGCCCTTCAGGGTTTGGCACCAATGCTCTGCAGTGGACTAAAAGATAACTGTAAATGGAGAAGGTAAGTACCATGCAGAGGCATATTTAAATTATAAACATTACCAAAATATCATCACAGAATGGAAATAAGTAACAGGCTGACCTTTTCTGAGTGCAGTAATAAGATACTCTAGCTATTGTTGTTTGCCTCAGATATTTAACTTGAACAAAAAGACTGTGTTAAATGAAAAGGTTAGGGTTAAGATTGCCAAAGTAACAGACTTCTGGGGTGGTGGGAGCAGTCTGCATTCAGGAATAGGATCTAAGTGTAAAGAGGTCTGTGGAGTGTGTCTGTCTGGTCACATTTATAAACCCAGCAAGAAGCATGAATGTACCATAATCAAAGGGCAGTTTTCTATATAGTGCTGGTCACATCCATTTTGCCCATTTTTCACTAAGAATTTTATCATTGAACTTCTCCAACTTTCTCAACCTTGGATTCCTTTGTTTGGTAGCCCTTCAACCTTCAAATATTCCTGTGTACCTGAAATTGAACTATTGGAATTATTTAAATTCTCAATTCAGTAATTATGGAACAGCTACTACATGCTAAGCACTGTGACAGGTAATGAAAATAAAGATGCAAAATTATTATTATCTCTGTTTCATGTCACTTGTAGTTATTGCAGTAGCTTATGAGTGATTGTTGTAGTTATGGCATGGACTTTGAGACTCCTATTCAAAGGCAAATGTCTCTGGTAGTCAAGAGTAAGATTGCAGCTATTAGTGCTTTAGAGATTTGACTTCAATATTGTCCAATATTTTCATATCAGAAGAATAAATTATTTGACTAATTGATAAAAGCACAGAGGAACTTTCAAAATGGCTTTTAACTTAGTCACTTGGGAGGCCAGACAGAAGATAAGAGGAAATGCTATTTTGCTCACAGTGCTGGTTGGTGGAGGTACAGAGGTGATGAACGTGTCCTGAGGATCTTATCTGCATATTGAGAAAGAGAAAAAACTCAAACCTTCGTTTATTAGCCTTTTTTTTTTTTTTTGCCCATTATTGTTTTGTGGAGGATGTGGAAATTAGACTTCTGAGTTTCTAAAAATTTGGCTCAATTGCTTTGTTTTTTTCAGTTATTGTGTTCACTTTCCAGGTAATCTGTTTTTACTTTTCATTTTCTAATAATTCTTCTTAAAACGGACTACTCTTTTTGATCATTTACATATTAACATACATTTTCCAAAACCGTGTAAGATTACCTTGTCCTAAGTGTATAAAGTCATTATACTAAAATATTTGAGTTAGAGTTTAGAACATTTTTAGCTTATTCACCATTCTTGATCCCAAGAAATGTGTGTTCTCCTCAAATATGTACTTTTTTTATACCAGTAAGATAGGGAACCAAACATTGTATATTGAACCACGTGGCTTTAGTTTGTCCAATATTTTGACATCAGAATAATCAATTATTTGACCAATTAATAAAAGCACAGTTGTTTGAAATTATATTTTATTTTGTGAACATTATCTAATTTTAATTAGCTACTATCCTATTATATCATCTTGGAACTCAGCACAATTTATACTATGTCCTACTAATCAAATTGGTTCTTTCCCCTGAACTAAGGGGCAAGAAATCTTAATAAATTCCTTCATATACTATAAGCACGATAAAGCTGAACAGCAATTTCAATTTGAATATCGAATTTTACAATATTCAAATTTAAGGCTACCTATCATTATCCATTCATCTCATTCCTCAGGGCTTCTTTATTATCTACACAGCCAAGTCCAAGATCTTGGGTTTACACTTATGATCCTCTACAATCAAAGTGCAACTTGTACTTCCAACATTAGCTTCCCCTAAAGGGTCCCATTCCTATCTTCTTATATGCCATTCTTCCCATACCCTTTATTTCATCCTATGGAAATTTACTCACATCATTTCTTCTACCTGACTGCCTCTTTCCTTTCTATGACCTCATAGTCCTGACCCATTCCTCATAAAATTCACCTCCCAAGAATGTTTTCCCATTCTCCAGCCAGAAGATATTTCCCCTTTCTACTTCCTATGATTTAATACATTATCAGAGTAGCTGAAGCTATACCATTATGTTATTTATATGTATTCAGACATGCATTACTCTGGTGAGGGTATATTATGCTGTAGTAACCAAAAAACATCACCATATGTTAATGGCTTGGCTGTGCTCCATGTGGTGACTCAACTTCCCAATCTGCTTATGAAAACTTCATCTCAACAAATGTTTTCACAGTTGCCACAGCAGGAGAAAAAGACACGAGGAGCCACATACCAGCTCTTGAATACTCTGTCTGGAATCAAGATACATCACCTCCTTCATAGTCCATTGGCCAAAGCAAGCTACCTTTAAGTTGATAGAAAAATATGAGCTTGAATGTCCAAAAGAGAGAACAAGAAATATCAGTAGGCACTATTAATTTCTACCTTCCCCAGTCTATAACACTTTTATTTCTTTTGTTGTTTTATTTCATTAGCTAGGACTTCCAATAAAATGTGAACTGGGAGTGGTGAGAGCAGACATCTTTATCTTGTTAAAGTATTTTATTTCTCACCAAACAGTATGATGCTAACTGTAGATTTTGGTAGATTTCTAAAAGTCAAGTTGAGGAAGCTCCCCTCTATTCTTAAATTGCTGAGAAATTTTATAATGAATGGATATTGGGTTGCGCTAATGTTTTTATTGCATTTATTGATATGATCATAATGACTTTTCTATATTCTGTTGGTGTGATGAATTACATTAATTGGTTTTTGAAGGCTGAACTAGCCTTACATACTTAGAATAAATCCCTTTGGGTCATGGTATTAATTATTTTTGTACAATATTAAATTCAATTTAAATTCAATTTGCTAATATTTTGTTGAAGAATTTTATGTTTATGTTCATGAGAGACAGTGGCCTACAGTTTTTCTTTCTTCTATTGTCTTTGTCTAATTTTGCTTATTTAATGCTGCCCTTACAGAATGTGTCAGGAAATATTCTCTCTGCTTCTATTTTCAGGAATAGATCATAGAGAATTGTTATAATATCTTCCTTAAGTATTTGGTAGAATTCATTGGTCAAACTATCTGGTCCTAGTGCTTTCTGTTTTGGAAGGTTATTAACAATTGAAAAAAATAGATATAGGCCTACTAGGATTATTCATTTCTGTGTATGTGGGTTTTCAAAGATTGTGTCTCTCAGGGCATTTGTCCATTTCATCTAAGGTATCAAATTTGTAGGCTTAAAGTTGTTCATAATATTCCTTTATTAACTTTTTAATGACCATGGGATCTGTAGTGATGTCCTTGCTTTCATTTCTGATATTAGTGATTTGTGTCTTCTCTCTCCTTTTTTTAGATAGCTGGGCTAGAGATTTGTCAATTTTGTTGGTCTTTTCAAATAACTGGCTTTTGGTTTTATTGATTTTCTCTTACATTTCCCTATTTTCAGTTTCATTGATTTCTGTTCTAGTTTTTTTGTTTCTTTTCTTTTGCTTACTTAATTTGTTTTTCTTCTAACTACCTACAATGCAACTTACACTATTGATTTGAAATCTTCCTTATTTCCTAGTAGTTCTATTAATTTTTATCACAAGGTTCATGAAAACTATTATAGATTGCACATTTCTGAACCTAACTTGTATACTTCATCATCACTTTATTTTCCCAAGTCACAGAGAAGCACCAATAAATTAGTTTCTCAAATCTCAGTCATTTCCATTCCATCTTCATATTCTTGCCATAGGCCTATGCTATTTAATATAATAATATTTTAAGATGGCATCATTTAAAAAAATTAATAACCTTGGAATGATCTTTAACACAACTATAGAGAACCTCTTCCTATGTAGGAGTCTTAAAAAACAATATTAAATAATGAAAATGAAAATACTGTTTATCTAATATCTAAAGTCATCTTAAATACCATCAGTCGTTTTTGTGGTAGTTTTGGAAACACTGGAACAAATAAAACAAAAAAGATCAAATATATGCAAAAGTTGTACATTGATGGTTACAAATTTTGAGTTTATTTTCTTGGGGTTAAATATGACTACTGAGGTTAAGTATTCTTAGAATGGTTGGCTTAATTTAAGGGGGAAAAACCCATTAGTTTTATAGTCAGAAAATATGGATTTAAGGACTCTTTTTTTCTACTTCATTGTTGCATAATGTAGCAAGTCTCAACAGAATCCATATTGGTGAAAATATTCAATGATATTCACTTGATGATGTTGTCAGGTATAAATGAAATAAAAGATAGTCATGTTTTAAAATTGTCTACGTATGGCAAGATGATTCTGATTCTGAATAGTTATGCCTGTAGATATCCCTTTAAAATGAAGGATCCAAGGTGAACCATAGGAAGTTTGGCATTTTAGCAAGATTTGTGCAACTTTTCATTTTGAAGTAAATACTTCATTTGTTAGTCAGCTTTCTGTTGCTATAAGAGATACCTAAGATAAATAAGTTTAAAAAGAAAGGTTTATTTTAGCCGGGCGTGGTGGCGCACGTCTGTAATCCCTGCACTTTGGGAGGCTGAGACAGGAGAATCGCGAGTTCAAAGCCAGCCTCAGCAATGGCGAGGCACTAAGCAACTCAGTGAGACCCTGTCTCTACATAAAACACAAAATAGGGCTGGGGATGTGGCTCAGTGGTCCAGTGCCCCTGAGTTCAATCCCTGGTAC
>JAQQSJ010000739.1:0-14838 GCA_028644305.1 Xerus rutilus
CTTCCTGTTTTCAGAGGGAATGATTCCAATTTTTCTCCATTTAGGATGATGTTGGCCTTGGGTTTAGCATAGATAGCTTTTACAAAGTTGAGGTATGTTCCTTCTATCCCTAGTTTTTCTAGTGTTTTGAGCATAAAAGGGTGTTGTATTTTGTCAAATGCCTTCTCTGCATTGATTGATAAAATCATATGATTCTGGGGCTGGGGTTATGGTGCAGTGGTAGCGTGCTCGCCTAGCATGCGTGAGGCACTGGGTTCAATCCTCAGCACCACATAAAAATAAAATAAAGATATTCTGTCCACCTACAACTAAAAAAATAAATATTTAAAAAAAATCATATGATTCTTATCTTTAAGTCTATTGATGTGATGTATTATGTTAATTGATTTCCGTATGTTGAACCAACCTTGCATCCCTGGAATGAACCCCACTTGATCATGGTGCACTATTTTTTTGATATTTTTTTGTATGTGATTTGCCAGTATTTTATTGAGAATTTTTGCATCTATGTTCATCAGGGATATTGGTCTGAAGTTTGTTTTCTTTGATGTGTCTCTGTCTGGTTTTGGAATCAGGGTGATACTCGCCTCATAGAATGAATTTGGAAGGGTTCCCTTCTTTTCTATTTCATGAAATAGTTTGAGAAGAATTGGTATTAATTTTTCTTTGAAGGTCTTGTAGAACTCAGATGAGAATCCATCTGGACCCGGGCTTTTCTTGGATGGCAGGCTCTCGATGGCATCTCTATTTCCTTGCTTGAAATTGATCTGTTTAAGGTGTGTATGTCCTCTTGGTTCAGTTTGGGTAGGTCATATGCCTCTAGAAATTTGTCGGTGTCTTCAGGGTTTTCTATTTTACTGGAGTATAAATTTTCAAAATAGTTTCTAATTATCCTCTGTATTTCAGTAGTGTCTGTTGTGATATTTCCTTTTTCATCATGAATTTTAGTAATTTGGGTTTTCTCCCTCCTTCTTTTCGTTAGGGTGGCTAAGGGTTTGTCAATTTTGTTTATTTTTTCAAAGAACCAGCTTTTTGTTTTGTCAATTTTTTTTTTTTTGGTACTGAGGATTGAACTCAGGGGCACTCGACCACTGAGCCACATCCCCAGCCCTATTTTGTGTTTTATGAGAGACAGAGTCTCACTGAGTTGCTTAGCGCCTTACTGTTGCTCAGGCTGGCTTTGAACTCGCTATTCTCCTGTCTCAGCCTCCCAAAGTGCTGGGATTACAGGCTTGCGCCACCGCGCCCAGCTTGTTTTGTCAATTTTTTGAATTGTTTCTTTTATTTCAATTTCATTGATTTCAGCCCTAATTTTGATTATTTCCTGTCTTCTACTTCTTTTGGTTTTAATTTGTTGTTCCTTTTCTAAGGCTTTGAGATGAAGAGTGAATTCATTTATTTGTTGACTTTTACTTCTTCTAATTAATGAGCTTAGTTCTGTGAACTTTCCTCTTAGCACTGCCTTCATGGCATCTCAGAGATTTTGATATGTTGTATCAGAGTTTTCATTTGCGTCTAAGAATTTTTTTTTATCTCTTCCCTGATGTCTTCTGTTATCCATGCATCATTCAATAGCATATTATTTAGTTTCCAGGTGATGGAGTAGTTTCTGTTTTTTTAATCTGTCATTGATTTGTAATTTTATTCCATTGTGGTCAGATAGGATGCAGGGTAGAATCTCTATTTTTGTATTTGCTAAGACTGGCTTTGTGACATAACATATGATCTATTTTGGAAAAGGATCCATGTGCTGCTGAGAAAATAGTGTATTCGCTCATTGATGGATGGAACACTCTATATATGTCTGTTAAGTCTAAAGTATTGATAGTTTCATTGAGATCTATGGTTTCTTTATTAGGTTTTTGTTTGGAAGATCTATCCAATGGTGACAGGGCTGTTAAATTCTCCAAGTATTATTGTGTTGTGGTCTATTTGATTCTTATATTTGAGAAGGCATTTGTTTGATATATGTAGAAGCCCCATTATTTAGGGCATAGATATTTATGATTGTTATGTCTTGTTGATGTATGATTCCCTTAAGAAGTATGAAGTGACATTCTTTATCTCTTTTCACCATCTTTGGTTTGAAGTCCACTTTATTTGATATGAGGATGGAAACTCCTGCTTGTTTGCGGGGTCCATGTGAGTGATATGTTTTTCCCAGTCTTTCACTTTCAGTCTGTGGATGTCTTTTCCTGTGAGATAAGTCTCATGAAGACAGCATATTGTTGGGTCTTTTTTTTTAATCCAGTCTGTCAGTCTATGTCTTTTAATTGGTGCATTTAGGCCATTTACATTCAGGGTTATTATTGAGATATGATTTGTAATTCTGGTCATTTTGGTTTGTTTTTGGTTTTCACCTTGAGTTGTTTTCTCTTTTGAATGGTCTTTCCTTCAGTGTAGTTCCTCTCTTTGTAAATTTTCATTGTTGGTTATCATTTCCTCCTCATGGAATATTTTGCCAAGAATGCTGTGTAGTGCAGGCTTTCTTGCTGTAAATTCTTTTAACTTTTGTTTATCATGGAAGGTTTTTATTTCATCATCAAATCTGAAGCTTGATTTTGCTAGATATAGGATTCTTGGTTGACATCCATTTTCTTTCAGGGCTTGGAATATGTTATTCCATGATCCCCTGGCTTAGGGTCTGGGTTGAAAAATCTGTTGAGATCCGAATTGGTCTCCCCTTATATGTAATCTGATTCCTCTCTCACGTGGCCTTTAAAATTCTATCCTTATTCTGTATGTTGGGCATTTTCATTATAATGTGCCTTGGTGTAGATCTGTTGAAATTTTGTATGTTCGGTGTCCTGTAAGCCTCTTGTATTTGATTTTCCACTTCATTTTTCAGAATTGGGAAATTTTCTGATATTATTTCATTGAAGAGATTATACATTCCTTTGGTTTGAAATTCTGTGCCTTCTTCTATCCCAATAAATCTTAGATTTGGTCTTTTGATGCTGTCCCATATTTCTTGTATGTTCTGTTCATGATTTTTTTTTTAAACATTTTTTTAACAACCTTTATTTTATTTATTTATGTATGTATTTTGTATGTAGTGCTGAGGATCGAACCCAGTGCCTCACGCATGCGAGGCAAGCGCTCTACCACTGAGCCACGACCCCAGCCCCTGTTCATGATTTTTTACCATCTTCACTGTATGGCCAAGTTTATTTTCAAGATTGTATATCTTGTCTTCATTATCTGAGGTTCTGTCTTCCAGGTGATCTAGTCTGCTGGTGATGCTTTCTATTGAGTTTTTAATTTGGTTTATTATTTCCTTCATTTCAAGAATTTCTGATTGGTTTTTTTTCACGATCTCTAGTTCTTTCTTAATCTTTTGCTACTTGTAATTGTTCTCTTATCTCTTTGTTAGAATGATCAATGGTTGCTTTTATTTGCTCTCCTATTTCTTTGTTGGATTGATCAATTTTTGCCTGTAATTGCTCACTTATGTCATTCTTTAATTTGTTGATCATTTTGATTATGTACATTCTGAATTTTTTTTCTGACATTTCATCAACTGTGTTGTCAATGGATTCTGTTACAGTGGTATGGAGGTTTATTTGGGACACTTTCTTCTCTTGTTTTTTCATGTTGATTGTGTATCTTCCTTTCTGGAAATACCGATCTGAGGTATTGCGGCTTCTATCCTATAATCTTGTATTGACACTCCAGATTACCTGTGTCTTGCCTTGGAGCTACTTCTGTTCTCCCAGTGTCCTCAGATGGGCACTACTGCCACTAAAGTTGGTGGTGGAGGTAGTGGATTTACCTCTAGAGGGCAGTGGGAGTGACCTTGGCTGGGCTCCTGAAGCGGCCCCTGAGGGCTGTTTTGCCCCTCTCTTGTGCTTCTGCCTGTGAACAGGAACTCTGCAGTAGAACTGGAGGCGGGCCCAGGTCTCACTTAGGCAGGGTTACAAGCAGGAGAGTCTGTGTGCGACCCTTCCAGTGAGTGTGAGCTCCCCTGGGGCTGAAGGCTAGCAGGCTCTGGTCTGCCTTCAGCTGGGCACCCCTGACATTCCCTAAGTGTAGTTTTGGGCCTTCTGTCTCGCCTGACCACAGGAACTCTGGAGTGGAACTGAGGTGGGCCCAGAGCGCACTTGGGTGGGGCCTCTTCACACTGGGATCTCTGCAGGCCACCCTTATCCTGGGTGTGCCTTCCTCTGTGGCTGGTAGCTATCAGTCTCTGGTCAACCCTTGGTTGGACACCTGTGGAGTTTCCTGAGGGTGGATTTGAGCCCTCTGTGGCTCCTGCTGGTCTGCAGGAACTCTGGAGGGGAATTGGGGCGGGCCGGCTGTAGTTGGGCGGGGCCGTCTCATGCTGGGGTCTCTGCAGTGACTCTTGCCCTGAATTTGGGCTCCCTATTGGCTAGCGGTTAGCAGTCCCTGGTCTCCCTTTGGCTGGACACCCATGGAGTTTCCTGAGGGTGGATTTGGGCCCTCTGCGGCTCCTGCCGGTCCGCAGGAACTCTGGAGGGGAACTCTAAAAAAATATTTTAAAAAATATAAATATAAACTCAGAAAACTCAGTCTCCATCCAGTGATGATCTGGATTGAGCTGGTTGGGGAGAGCCAGTGATATGCATATATTTCCATCTCCTCATTTGTTGATATCACAGCCATGACAGATGTATTTATATCATGGATATTAGCAAGCACTGTTAATTTTACATGTCAATTTGGCTAGACCTTTGGGTGCCCAAATAGTTGATCAAACATTATTCTGCGACAGTACTTTTAGATGAGATTAACATTTAAATTGGTGGTCTTGGTAAAGCAGATTATCTTTCATAATGAGGGGAGGGCTCATCCAGTCAGTTGATGGCATAAATAGAACAAAAAGACTGACTGCTCCCTCCACCTGCTGTTGAGTAAGAGAGAATTCTCCATCTGACCATCCTGTATTCAGGTGTCAACTGGAGGACTGGTTCATCCTGCCCAGTAGCCTTGGAACTAAAACATTGACTTTCTTTGGATCTCTTGCATTACTGCCCCCACCTTACAGATTTGGACTTCGCAGACTCCATAACCACTTGAGCCAGTTCCTTACAATGAAAGTTCATTTCTGTCTGTCTCTCTGTCTCATATTGATTCTGTTTCTCTGGAAAACTGTGACTAATGTAGCCTAAATCAGAGATTTTTGTTTGTTTTTTCCAGAGCTGGTTTAACAGTATGTTGGGGAAAGAAGAGTTTAGTAGATGATGTTACCTACTTGGGAGCAAATATAATATAGTAAAAATTAATTTTAGGTGAATTAAAAAGATGCATGTAATATTAATCCAAAGGGATTACAAACATATAGTTAAAGGACTTAAAGAGAGAGAAGAAGATACAGGAGAATATTTTAAAATTTCCAATTGTGAGAAACTTTCTAGGGAAAAACAAAAATTTAGAAGTCAGAAAGAAAATATTGATAGTTTTGAACAAAAGGATTCTAAATTTCTGTATATAAATCAAGACGAAAATACTTGCTGCACATATAGCAAATTTTTTTTTAGAAAAATGAGCAAAGTATATGACCAAGACAATTCAAAGAACAAAGGAGAAAATAGAAATATTAAAATATTTCTACCAGGCACTTTGGTACACACTTATAAGTAATCCTCCAGCTGCTTGGGATCCAAGGCAGGAGAATTGCAAATTTGAGACCAGCCTCAGTAACTTGGTGAGACCCTGTCCTTTTATTTGAAAATAACAAATAAAAAGTGCTGGGGATGTAGCTCAGTGGTAGTGTCTCTGGGTTCAGTACCCAGCATTAACAAAATAACAATCTCTCTCTCACACACACACACACAAAAGGAAAAGACAAGATCTTTAACCTTACTATTAAATTCAAATTAAGACTAGTTTTTTGCTTGTTAGACTGGCAACAGATAAAAAGATTTATTCTATCCAGTGTTGATGTCAATAGGATTAAAAGGCACTTTCATACTATTACTAGAAATGTAATTTGACCCTATATTTTTAGAGAAAAATTCGGTAGTGTCTCTGAAACCTTTGTCTATGACCTGGCAATTCTACTTCTAAGTAAAGAAGATTTAGTTAAAGATACATGCATATCTTATTTATGCACTGTTTATCACAGGAAACATTTGAAATATCAATCAGTAGAATAGTTAACTAAATCGTAGTACATCCTTAAACTAGAGAATTATTCAGTTGTTATTAAGAAAGTACATGTGAAGCCGGGCGCCTGGCGCATGCCTGTAATCCCAGCACTTTGGGAGGCTGAGACAGGAGAATTGCGAGTTCAAAGCCAGCCTCAGCAAAAGTGAGGTGCTAAGCAACCCAGTGAGACACTCTCTCTACATAAAACCCAAAATAGGGCTGGGGATGTGGCTTGGTGGTCGGTACCCCTGAGTTCAATCTCTAGTACCAAAAAAAAAAAAGAAAGTACATGTGAAATGTAATCTGTATTTTTGATTAATAAAAAGAGCCAAGTGCAAAACTCCTTAAATTATTTTTGTGTATCTATAAATATCTCTGTTAATTATAGAAAAATGCAGATGATATGCATTAGCTTCAGTGATTACTCTGGAGGCATATGTATTAGTGTAAAAACAGGGGCATTTACACTTACATAAGTAGTTTTAAAAAACTGTTGCAGTTATAGGTGAACTTAAGTTTCTAATTTGTATTTTCTCAAATTTTTGGACAAGTAGATCTTGGAAAAAGAAAAATCAAAGTCAAAACATTGAAAATCTGCTTTGTGCTAAACATAAGTAGGAGCAGTGAAAGACACGAAGATGAAAAAGGAGCACATCTCTGCCCTCAGACCTAGGAGTACTTTTTGTATAAATGAAACTGATAAATGTTATTAAATAGCCACACTGAAATAAACTGCATTAAAATCAATCCACTGGGAAAAGTCAACAGGAATCTTATGATCTAGGTTAAAAAGTTCACAGCTCTTGCCCAGATAACTGCAAGAGAGGAAAAAGAAGGTAACAAAATCACTTCAAAGCTTTTAGCTCCAGTTTTCGATTGAATAGCATCATCTTGGGACAAGGAGTCAGTACAAGGTGCCTTCTGACATGCAGTTTTTGCTGACATCCATGATAAACAGTAAAAGATGCCGTAGCCACCCCCAACATGGATTAGCCACACACATCTCTCACTAACCTCTGGTTCACCATCCTTGTTTGCAGTCTGCTCCTGTTAGCTCTCCTTTCTCTGTCTCTCTTTACTCAATTTAAATTAGCAGAAGGTTTTAGGTCATGGATTTTTTTCTTTTTTTCTGTCTTGCTAATAACGTGTGCCTTCAGAGTAAGCAGATTTTGAGAGGGTATGTACTGCCAGAAATGCATTTAAGAGTTGAATGCAGACCAAATACACACTCAGTCTCTGCAGGGCAAAGGTTCAGCCCTGAGACTGTGGGCAGGAATGGTCAGTTCTTCTTGTCCTGCATCCTTGGTGGAGACAGTTGATGTTTCTGCGACATTTCTGGTCAGAGCAGTGTGTGCCAGGAGCCTCTGACCATCGTTGCTTTTTTAGTCTTCCTGCACAGGCAATGTGCCTGGGGCTTGACGGGAAGTCCTGGAAAACATCCATCTCTGACTCTTGGCCTGGGGACTCCAGAAATGCTGCAGCCTTGCTTTTCTACTTTAGTATTGTCACTTAGCTTTGGGACTTGAAATCCTGCCCTTTACTACAGCCCCAAACCTAAGCTGCTTTTATTAACTTCATACATCGGCAGAGGTGATCTTTAAAATATTTAACAACCAGTAGAAAGTGAGCACTTACCAATCAGAACGAAGGGCTGATCCCTTTGAGTTGCTAGACCCCAAAGGATTCTGGAGTCCTGGGGAGAGAGGCTTTAGCAAGAGGGCGCAGGAGTGTTGGGCCTTCACTCCCTGTGGCTGCCCAGCTTCTGCTCTGCTTGAATTTATCACCTCGAGTTTGCCCAGCTTAGAGCATTTGATGCCTAGATCCTGTCATGGCTGGGTCGTCCTACTGACGCCTGCCACTTCATACTCATGACCCCTCGCAGATAGTTGTGGCTTGCTGCTTCCCCTATGACCTACCCGACTACACTTGTACTAGCCAGGTCCCATCCGCCTTGTGAATGAACTTGCCTGAGTCATGATAGGGTCAGCCTCACTTTAGGAACTTCTTAGGGAAACAGTACCTTTATAGGATTAAGTTGGACTTGAAGACCAAGCTGTTTCTTGAAAATAGCTTATTGAGAACACTCTTGATACAGCTATAGCTGTAAGGTTGTTTAACCACACCCTTTGTGCTTGGCATAAAGTGTTAGCACTCAAATTTGTATAAGTTTAAGTCTTTATTTTGTCCTCTGGGTCTTCACCCATTGTCTTCTCCTGTGTTTTGTTTCTTATGTACTGTCTGATAAATTGATTTTTTTCTCTTAAAAACTCTGAATTTATGGTGGATATTAGAAGGATTGCCATTGAAAAAGACCCAGGGACCACTGGTTAGGACTTGTCTGTAAGTTGCAAATTAGCACAAGCCCCTCCCTGCTTGTTTTCTGTCTTTCTTCCCCTTCCAATCTTCGCCCTGCCCGCACCTTCCCTGCACACTCATTGGGCCGCACAGCCTCATCTATCGGGGTTGACTTTCTTCCACGTGCTCTTTATGTTTCTCCTTCTCTTTGCATCGCTTTCATCGCTTCACCTCTCTTATGACTGGTCTTGGTGGCTTTTGCATTGTGCGACTTTTTGCTTCTTTAGAAATCTTACTGTTTAGTTGTTATTTGGCTTCTCAGAATTTGCCATTGGGAAATTGTAAATGATCCATAAAACATGCTTACTTATTTCATATTTCCCAGCTTCTCATCTTTATATATATGTTCTAAAATTGTGATACTTTTTATTTGTAGATGTGGCAACTAGTGAAATTGTCTGTGAGTGGGTATCTCAGGAAAGGGCCTCATGCAAACAGATTGTGCTCACATTTAAAGAATCATCTTTGAGGCCCCTTAGTCTGTAATTATGAAGGCTGGGTTATGATTTGCTGGTTGCAGTGCTATTTATAGAGCCTGTCATTGCGCATGACTGTCTGGGCCCGGGGGCTGTGGGCCTCGTTGCTGAGAGGAGCTGAGCTTTGGCTGCTGCCAGAGCAGATTGTACTAACTGCTGCTCCTGTTTCGCAGGCATCCTTCCTCATTTGCCCTCCTTAGCTTTGCATGGCGTTTAGCCTCCCTCTAGAACTCTTGTCTACTGCCCATTTTGCTATTTCATGTGGCTATTCCTTCTGCATCCTGTTGTGACCTATTTGGGATGTATATGCTGCCCAATGTTTTGCCCTTGTTCTCATTTCTTGTATTGATGGATTTGTTGTCCTCTAGAAGCGATATATTGCTGATTGTTTCATGACATTGAATGCTAAATATGGTTCCTAAATGTTAATTTGATGGTATTGCACAGGAAATCAGACTTCATGTTTGTCTCAGATCAGCTTCCCAGAGAAATAAACTTTGAGATGGAGAGTATGTGCAGGAGATTTGTTGGGGAGTGACCTGGGGTACAGCACCCTAAGAGAATGAGGGATGAGTTCAATTGCAGTACAATTGAAGGAATCCCTGCTGATCCCATGGGGAGTTTCGTGGTTACCTTAACTGAGGCGAGCATGCCCCTTTCCCTTGGACCTTGGCTGGCTCTGGGGAAGGGAGCCTGACCCTGGACCAGGCAGCAAGCTGTTAGGCTGAAGGCATTTGTTGGGGCTTCAGGTGAAAGCATGAGCTGCCACTCCTCTTAACAGCTGGGGACAGGAGTGTTTGGCTGATGAAGGGACATCTGGGTGGTGCCCCACAGCATACAAGAAAATACTGCTGTCATAGTTTTGCATGTAGTGCAATTTCCACCCTAATTTTAACTTTGTTTTAATACACATGCAAAGTTGATTCTGTACTCTGAGAATCTCTTAAAGGCCAAACATATTTATTTTCTTTTTATGTTTCATTTTAATGAAAAACATGGAGCTGATTAATTCAATCTAAGAAAAAATAGAATAAGCTAATTCAAACAGAATAAGCCCTGCTTTATTGTACAGCCACTTCTCATAAAAATTCTCTGTCATTCAGTGGCTGATGACTTTACCCCTCAAAGCCAAAGCTGGAGGTGGGAGGGCAAAGGATTGAAACCTAGTGCACCCAAAGCAGGAGGATTGATAAATTTGTGGAAACTTTTTCTTGATAGTTACAGTCTAAATATAAAAAAACCATCAGGGGATACACACAATCATTATTAGAAAAATAATGCAAGTGCATGCTTTGGTAGTCATCTCTGTGTTTGGTGCAAAAACCATAACAGATGCTGTTTAATCTGCCTATGAAACTACAAACAGATGGAGTAGACAAGACTGCCAGAGGGAAATTAGACTGACCTTACATTTCACAAGACGAGGTTGTTGACAGGGAGTACAGATTAGTGACCAAAACACCACAAGTCAAAATTACTTTTCAGTTTATGACAGAAGCAGAGTGTTCAAGGCCCTTCAGGTACCATAGAGCAGGGGTTGGCAACATTTTTCTGGAAAGGGCTGTTTACTGTTTTGATTTTGCAGGCCATATGATTTCTCTTGCAACTATTCAGTTCTGCTTTTGTAGTGCAGATGTTGTCATAGATAATATTTAAATGAATGAACCTGGCTGTGTTCCAGTGAAACTTTGTGAAAACAGATGGTAGCTCACATGTGGCCAGAGAGCTCTAGTTTGCTGACCTCTAAAGGAGATCCAAGGTCAGGCTGCCAAGTTTCATTTTTAGGGCAGATACTTAGAAAGTATTGGGCCAACTTCTAAGTATCCATTTCCTTATCTGTAAAATGGGCATTAAAACAGTATTCACCTCCTAGGAATATTACAAGAAATAGTGAGTTAATGCATACACGATGTTTGGCACTTAGTAAATACTTGAGAACTAGAAATTACTATTGTTTATGGAACTGAAAAGAATTAAGAGTGTTGGGTGTAGGTAATGACTGAACAGTGATGGAAAAGTATCAGGTAAGTGGGCTCACATAATGTTTGGCAGTGTACTAAGTTGTGTTAGGGGACTTCTTTTGATCTTGGTTTTGTTTGAGGCCCTAAGAGTTGTAGTCAGAAAGCTGACATTGCTTGAGAGAGGAACTGGACCCCCTATGTGGGACCTGCCCAGAAGGTGGCTGTGAAATTGTTTTTGCTACCAGCTCTGTGGTAGTCTGCTTTTGCTCATTGATATCTGTGTTTTTTTTCTAGGCACATGGCCTCACTAATCTTTTAGCTTCCCTTGCAGTTAGTTAATAGCCATGTATCTGAGGTCTAGTTAATGAAATGTAAGAAGTAATTGTGTGCCATTTATAGGCCTGTCAATTGAAACTTTCTACACATAGTCCTGTTCTCACCCCCAATGGAGAGGACCTAGAGATTCATAGATGGAAAGTGCCTGGTGGGTGGATTTTTAATTCAATTAAAATTTAAATGTAAATAGACACATGTGACTAGTAGCTGGTGCAACCCTATTGGACAGGTCAGGGTTAGAGGCTAGAAAATTTCTTCTAGTGCACTGAGTCCCACCCCAAACTTTCTCAAGTCCAGTGAGAGCAGCTTCAAAGAAGCCACTGGGGAAGTTTGACTTGTGTCTACAAAGTCTGTGGGAAAACTAGTGCCAGACCTTATGTGATAATTCCAAAGGCCAGAGACAGTGATTGGCCAGTGACTGGCCAGCTATTTTAATAGTGGAGTGAGCAGAAATGGCTACATTGGAAAAGTCTAACCTAGAATTTGTTGGGGCAAAGGATGCATGAGTAATTCCTCTGGATTTCTTGGGAGAAAGTGCCTGGAGTCATTTAGAACCCTGTCTGAGAGGAAACCAGAGGAGTGATGTGACCTCATTGGAATGGTACTGTTTTTGTGACTAGAAGTGACTGGAGGACTTTTTAATTATCTGAGAATAACTAGAAAAATTACAGGATCTACACAAAATTTTATGTAGGTTTGGAAGAAAACGAAACCTGTATTGTGGATTTGAAAGGTCAACCAGGAGGGAGAATGCAGCTGCTTTCTAAGTGCACCCTATGCTCCCAGCTTTAGCTAATCTAACATTTATAATTAAAGATCACTTTAAGTTCTTTAAAGAAGATGCTATATCACAAGTAACTTCAAACTAAAAGTCCCCTCATTCTTTTCCCCATCACTCAACTATGGAGACCACACCCCAGCCCTAACATGTACAATTTTTATGTTTTTATGTATCCGTTAAAATTAGTTGAATTTTTAAAAAAGTTTGCTGAGTCTTATCCTTGAAATTTCTGATTCAGCAAGGTGGGATGGGGCTGAGAATTTGCATTTATAACAAGTCCTCCAGTGACTACACTCCGAGAAATCCTTCTCTAACACCAGGTCCTGCCTGTTCTGTATGGTTAGTGGGCAATTTTGGTCATAATAACACTGTATCTCATCTCATTGTGCTGTGTACAGAGGGCCCCTTAGGATTAGAGCAATTTAGCTCTTTGTGGTTTTAATAACCCTACATTAAAAGATTGGTCCTGGAAGCCACTCTGTTAGCTGAAGAAAGAAAATAATGTATCTAGGGCTACATTTCTGTTTTCAGAGAGAATGTATTCCCTGGGGAGAATGGGGTAAAATATTACTTTTTAAATGTATTTTCTAATATTTAGTCATTCTCAGATCATTCTTGGTATACATCGTTCCTAGAGGTTCCTAAAGGTATGATGACAGCAAGAAGCCTGTTTTGAAAAATTCTAAGGAATTGTGTATTTATTTTAGATAAGTTTTCACAGGTTAGTAATATCGTTTTCTTTTATATTAACTGATATTATATCAGTTGCTGCTTATTTACTGCTGATCAGAAGCTATGACTTGTAGTCAAAGAGCCTTGATTTTTTTTTTTAATGTGTTTAAAATTGTGAATGAACTACAGTTTAAATGCACTTTTACAAATGGAAAGCTTCTTGGGCTGGGATTGTAGCTCAGCGATAGAGCGCTTGCCTCACATGCGTGAGGCCTTGGGTTCGATCCTCAGCACCACATACAAAGCAATAAAATAAAGACATTGTGTCCATCAACAACTAAAAAGAAAATATTAAAAAAAAAACAAATGGAAAGCTTCTAAAATCTCTTGTAATGTCAGTCATTCCTTCTTGGACATATACTTCATCTACAGTCCCTCCTACCATGGCATCCCACCCGTCCTGTCACAGTTACTGGATGTTGACTCTTGTGGTGTCTATCAGAGCTAGAGCTCCTTCTTTGAGAGTTTGATGGAGAAATACTGAGAGCCTGGGCCAAAGCATAGAAAGTGAAGAAAGAAAGAGGGAGGAAAAAAGGGAGGAAGGGAGGGAGAGAGGGCAGAAGGGAGGAAGGAATTCTGTAGATCATTGCTTCTCAAACTTCAAAACGTGTGTGTGTATGTACAGTCCATTATTGTTATCTGTGGTCACCCTGCCATACAAGAGCACGCTAGAACTTCTTGCTCCTATCTAACCTACCTTGTCTTCCTGTACCTGGTATATTTCTCTTAACATAGTGAGCACATTTTCTTTATCAATCAGTTGATGCTTATGTGAGTTGTTTCCATCTCTTAACTATTGTGAATATGTTGCAACCAACATGGGAGTACACATGTCTTTTTGATATACTGACTTCATATTCTTTGAATATATACCCAGTAATGGGATTGCTGAATCATATTTTAGCTTTATTTTAAAGTTTTTGAGGGACCTCCATACCATTTTCCATGAGTGTACTAATTTACATTCTTATTAACTGTGTTCAAGGGTTTCCTTTTCTACATATCTCCATATGCTCACCAGCATTTGTTATCTTTAATCTTTTTTTTTTGTCCAGTGCTGGGGATTGAACCCAGGGCCTTTCAGACGCTAGGCAAGTGCTTTACCACAGAGATACATCCCCAGTCCTAGTCTTATTGAAAATAACCATTCTTATGGGGGAGAGGTAAGCAATGTGTGTTTTGATGAGCTTTCTAGGCAGTTGTGATACTTCATAAAGTTTGAGAACCACTGCATCTGGGTAATGCAAACTCCTTCAGTAGGTTGAACAAGATAGAAATATATTCATTGCCCATTTATAAGTACAGGTGGGTCAACAGGAAGCATGACTTCCTTTATGTAGTTATTCAGAGACCTGGACTGAGGGAGGCACTGCTGTCTTCAGTGTGTGATTTTCAGGTTTCCTATGAGGTCGTCTCAGACAAAAGAGGAGAAAAGAATGAAGTGGCTATGGAAAGTGTTTTATGTGCTAGGTCTAGAAATGGCATCTGTCATTTTTGTCCACATTCCTTGGCTAGACCTCAGTCACATGGCCTTTCATAAACTCCTTTGGCAGAGTAGTGAAGCCCACGTACTCTTTCTGAGAATGTTTTTAAATGCATAAGATTAAATACATGTAATCATAAGGAAACCAATTATATTGAAATATTTTAAGTTATTAAAACCTTTTTTTACAGCAATATGTACTTCTTTGTAAATTTTTTTTAGTTGTAGATGGACACAATACCTTTGTTTTATTTAGTTTTATGTGGTGCTGAGGATCGAACCCAGTGCCTCACATGTGCTAGGCAAGTACTCTTCCACTGAGCTACAACTCCAGCCCCAATATGTACTTCTTTTTTTTTTTTAAATTTTTTTTTTAGTTGTAGATGGACACAATGTCTTTATTTCTTTTTATGTGGTGCTAAGGATCGAACCCAGGGCCTCACGCATGCGAGGCAAGCGCTCTACCACTGAGCCACAATCCCAGCCCCCAATATGTACTTCTTAATGCATTAAATAACAAGACCTAGTGAAAAATTTACTAACTCCTTTGATTCTGAAATAATGAGTATAAATGGTATTTTAAGATAGCTGCAGTCATTATAATTT